>ML314720.1:0-54155 GCA_005239505.1 Nicotiana paniculata | reverse complement strand
CCCCCAAAACCACATTTTGCAGCGATCAAAGATGAAGGAAATCTAAGTTTGGCTATGGTGGAATAACCTGTCGATAGTTTTTTCTTTTTCTTTTTTTCATTTTCGCAGAAAATTCAAAACAGAAAATAATAATTTTTATTGAATGGTATTGTCCCTGTTGCACATAATATAACTAAAAGTAAATTAATGGGTAGGTAATAAAGAAACAAAACAACTTTATGCTTTTTTATTATTTCATCTATTCCAATTTATGTGATATTTTTTGCTTTCCGAGATTCAGATTTTTTAATTTTAATCATGCATCTAAACATATAAGAGTTTTAGAACAGAAAATATATATATTAAAAAAAAAATTCGACCTCTTTTGGCATACGGTATATATAATATCGAAGAACTGTCGAAAAGCAACCAATGACAAGAGTTTTATTCCTCTCTACAGGAAATATATCATAAGTTTACCTTTTCGTGATGCCAACGCCCATGTGCACGAGTTGTCAAAAATCAAAATCATCTAAGATTTGATATTAATGATCTACAACTGCAGATATATGAATAGTAACTATGGACAATAATTTAGAACGAAAGTAGTGCCACCCTTATAGTTTCTTACTAAGTGCAATTCACCATACTTTTCCTCTGAATATGAACTTTTTTGTTATTAAATCACCTATATTCTTGCTCCATTTATAACTATAATCAATATGCGTGGCAAACAACCACAGTAGGTCAGGTCGGGTATGGACGGTCGAAAAAGGATAAAATATTCTATTCGACTTCTATTTAATACGGATAAAAAAATAGGTGAACCGGCAGATAATTATAGTGCCTATTTGCTGTGTTAGTAATAAGGTACCATTGAACTATAATTACAATAATCATGGCTTGAATAGATCTGGCAATGTTTGTAAGTTAAATACAACATAATTAGTGGGTGAAACAAGGAGATTCAAAAAAGGCAAGGATTTCACACATAGAAATCAAACATGACTTAAAGCCAGTTCTGAAGCACCTTTGTCACTGCAACTAAGAGTTTTCCTTTTTAAAGGAGATTCAATGATGTATATATATACAGTCAGATTTCTCTATAAGAACATGCTTGTTTGAGTATTGAGATTTTGATGATTAACAAAATTTGTTTAGATGCAATGTTCGAACAACTAGGTCCTCAGTATAGCTGCTTAACTATTCTAAGAACCATATCCTCAGGGTAAAGGACCAACTCCTCAGGTTGATGATTGAACGTATGTGCAAGACAGTAACTTTTTTCAAAGTTACCCATGTCCGAGTTTGGTGGAAGAAGGCTGCTACTTATTATAAGGGTTGTTGCACAAGAAGATATGGATAAATCAGTAAGAGACAAGAGTCCTAAAACTTGTGGAGTCCTTGGAACAGTAGGAGTCCTATCAAACGAGAAGCTAAATATGCATAGGACTTCGAGAAGATCTTGAAGTCCAGGGTGTTTAAATACTATCTATTTTGGGTTTCTGAGATTATCCTTTTACACATCAACTAAAGAACTACATTTTGTACATTCTAGTCGAGTACCAGGGTTGTGTTCTTTTTGAGTCACTCTAGTGAATTTATTTTAGGAAATTGAGTTGTAATCAAAGTGTCACTAACAATTAGTGAGTTGGAGTGAGTGTCTATTCATCCTTTTTCAAACAAAAAAGACCCAAGCTTGTCTGGGTTCTCAAGACTAACTTGTGATTTTTGGTGCAGGCTAAAGTGAGGGAAAAGTCAAGACTGGTATCTAGACAATAGATGATCAAGACATATGACAGAAGTAAAGAAAACTTTTCTCTCACTGACATCCTTCCAAGGAGGGAGTGTGTCATTTGGAAATCGGAAAAAGAGCCAAATAACAGGTATTGGCAAGGTTGGTCTGCAGGATGAAGACTATGGCATAGGACTCACTGGTGATGGAGCTCCTAAGGAATATGAACCTCAATCTAAAGATGGATTTGGAGACCACAAGGAATTTGATAGTGATCATAAAAAGAAGAAGAGATAACTACTCTGACTGCTAACCAGATTGATGAAGCTATACCTACTGAACTTGTTCATTTGGGGAATTCCTTGGGTGAATCATCTATGGGTATGCAGATCAGGCCATGGAAACATCAAAGTTCACATCCTCTTGAGAACATCATCTCTGATCCAAATGTAGGAATGCAAACAAGGTTATCTCTAAGAAATCTATGTGCACTCACAATATTTCTCTCACATGTTGAACCTAAGACCATCAAGGAAGCTCTAAAGGATCCAGATTAGATTATAGCCATTCAAGAGGAGATAAATCAGTTTGAAAGAAGCAAGGTCCGGCAGTTGGTACAAAGACCCAAGAACAGAACTGTCATAGGTACCAGACGGGTTTTCAGAAACAAACTGGATAAACAAGGAAATATCACAAGGAACAAGGCCAGACAAGTGGTTCAAGGATACAATAAAGAGGAGCGCATTGACTATGATGAGACGTTTGCACCAGTAGCTAGAATGCAAGCTATAAGAATGCTAATAGCCTTTGATGCACACATGGAGTTCACCTTGTATCGGATGGATGTAAAGAGTGCATTCTTGAATGGTTATCTAAAAGAGGAAATGTTTGTTAAACAACCTCCTGAGTTTGAAAGTGAAGAATTCCCAGACTATGTGTTCAAGTTAGACAAAGCCACGTATCGACTAAAACGGGCTCTAAGAGCTTGGTGAAAGACCTCTCAAAATTCCTCTTAACTACAACTTTGGAAGAGGAAAGGTGGACAACACTCTATTTCTGAGAAGCAAAGGTAAGAATGTTCAGATTATGCAAGTATATGTGGATGACGTTATCTTTGGGGATACTAATTAAGTGATATGCAAGGAATTTGCTGAGATGATGGGGAATGAGTTTGAAATAAGCATGATAGATGAACTGAACTTCTTCCTAGGGTTGCAAATCAAGCAAATACCTACTAAAAAAATGATACATCGGCATAAATACATCAAGGAACTAAAGAATAAATTCAAGATGGACTCTTCTAAGTCCATTGACACTCTCATTGCCATTGCAACAAAGTTGGACCTTGATGAAGAAGGGAAAAGTGTTGAACAGAAACTATATAGAGGATGATTGGGTCATTGTTGTATCTCACAGCAAGCAGGCATGATATTGTATTCAGTGTGGGACTTTGTGCAAGATTTCAAGAAAATCCCAAGGAGTCTCACCTGAAGGCTGTCAAGAGGATACTAAGATATCTCAACGGGACTCCTGACCTGTGCCTATAGTATCCCATAGGGTATAGCTTTGATCTAGTTGGTTATGCTTATGTTGACTATACAGGTATCACACCTCCTTTTCTTTTTCTTTNTTTTTTTTTTTTTTTTTTTTTTTGGTTGCTTTTTTTTTCAATAACACTTTCAGGTTCCAAAGAGGGTAATCAAAGGAAGGTAACCGGCTCAAAGGGTTGGCAAAAAGAGTTAATGGTGTTTGGGTAGCGAGAATGAAAGCCTTCGTCATCCCAACCGGAGAACATTTAATTCTATATGGAGGATCAAACATGGTACCTTCTGACTGCACAGTTGTTTCAGGGACATTTTCTTCTACCCCAAGTACAAACGCTCTCTTTTGGCAGTACTCTTGTATTAATGTATGGACCTTTCCATTCTGGACCAATTTTTATTTGGCTGTTCCGATTCATTGTTTTATTTTCTTGACCAAACTTTATTTGCATTTGGATTCTTGGTTCATCATTTCCAAGTCTGACAACATTTTAGGATCTTTTGACTGCATCTGCGTTGACATTTGTTTCAGAGACATTTCCTTCGATGTACCCCAAGTACAAACGCACTCTTTCGGCAGTACTCTTGTAGTAATGTATCGATCTTTCCAATCTGAAACAATTTTCCTTTGGTTGTCCCGATTCATTGTTTTATTTCCTTTGTTTAACTTCATTTGCGTTCGGATTCTTGACTCATCATTTCAAAGTCTTGCAGCGTTTTAGGATCTGGTGAAGTCGGCAAGCATGTCATGTTAATAAAATCTGCATTTAAACAGAACTGAAAGTAGAGTAAGAAAGAGACAAGATTAAGAAAAGAGACGTTCTTGGAAAATGAAATATTAATTCCATTTGATTTTTTCGTTTTTTTGTTTTTGTTTTTGTTTTTTTATTTTGATGATTTTTTTTTTAAAGATAGAAGGGCTTACATTGGAAAGTAAGACAAAAAAGTAAAATATTTGGATCACACCCTGGGATAATCCGGACGCAGAAAGGATAGCAAGACTGGCTACCGAGACTCCCATCTGATGGGGGAACTTTCAGGCTTGGTGGCCGTATTTGGCTTTTCTTCTATCTCGGCAATGGCTGCAATGGCCTTCAGTGCCGGATCAAATTCTTCATCTTCACAAATCATTCTGACTACTGGCCCAGTGTGAGCAGGCAAGGGATTATTCATCATATTAGGGTCTCCTTCATCCCTAAACAATATTACCTGGACCTCAATGAGTTCTTCCACTGCTCGTTTAAGAGTCCAAAAATCTTCAATGTCATGCCCCACTGATCCTGAGGGGTATTCACATCTAGCATCAGCTCGGTACGAGGGGGACTCGGGGTTCGGCCAGTTTGGAGCCACTGGTTGCAGCAGACCTAGCCTAACCAACTTTTGGAACAAGCTAGAGTATGATTCACTAATAGGGGTGAACTGATTCTTTTGGAAAGGCTCTCTTGGGCGAGGATTGTATTGGGGAACATTTGGTTGGGGATTATATGGAGCTTGGTAAGGATGGGCATTTATGGGAAGTGGAGCTCGGTTTTGGGTATAATTTTGTCGCCGTGTGTGAGATTGCACGTTCATCACCACATGTGGAGGCGATGCCACGACATAAGCATCACCATCTTGATAGGGATAATAGTATTGTGGGACTTTAGAAAGCATATGATTGGTTGAATGCCCTGCGGGTCCATTTCGAGCTTGAAGCCATCATGGCTCCCTCCTCTATCTCGCTGCTGTTTATCAAACCCCTGAACCATTCTGAACAGCCTGTGATGCAGCCTTAAAAGCAGCTTGACTCAAAATTCGGCCCATTCTAAACCACTTTCGACCATCTCCCCAATTTTGATAGCCTCAGCGAACGGTCTACCCATAGCAGACATCATGTTCTGGAAGTAGTCCGCCTCTTGGGCCTGTAGGAAGACTGTAACCATTTCTGCTTCTTCCATTGGAGGCTTTACCCGGGCGTCTTCCTCACACCATTTGACAGCATATTCGCGGAAACTTTCCGCAGTTTTCTTTTTCAAATTGGACAAAGAGCTCCTATCAGGAGCGATGTCCACATTATATTGGAACTAGCGGACAAAGTCTCGGGCCATATCGTCCCACACATGCCAATGAGTAATTTCTTGACTCACATACCATTCAGCAGCGATTCCGGTGAGGCTTTCTCCGAAATAGGCCATTAGTAACTCATCTTTTCCACCAGCATCCCTCAGCTGGTTACAATATCGTTTTAAGCGAGCTATCGGGTGCCCGTCAGATTTTCTTTGGCATCTTGAAACCAACCGGCAGGTGAACATGTGAAACATGCACAAATCGGAGTAGGAGAGACTCTTCTCACCACTCAAACCTTGAATGTTTTTTTTTTAATTTTTTTTTTAAAGCTTTGCTCTATGTTTCTCATCTTCCGAGCCATTTCTTCCTGCTCAGGGTTTCTCATTGTTCTTTGATGACCCATGGGAGCCTCATATTGCGAGTGCTAAGGGTATGAGTTTGGCTTGAGCACTGTTGGTTGTGCCGTGGTGAAGATTGGTGGTGCATCGACATTGTTGGCGGTGCCCTTGAATCCGGCGCCTGGGGTGATCCACAGAAGGCATTCTGGGGCCATTAGACGGCATTAGAGGGATCCTACATGGGATGAATGGGTTGGGCACAAGGATGTTGGAAAACAAATCTGAACCGGGAATCAGCTCAGGAAAACCAGGGATTACATTTGGCGGTTCCCTGCCTTTAGACCAGGCGTCCCACATTTCCAACATGCGACGACGCAACATTTTGTTTTCTTCAAGAAGTTGTTGATTCCGGCTACGGAATAGCCGATGACGGGCTATCCTTAGGACCGATGATTGGCATATTACCGACGGAGGCCATCTCTACCTTTGGACCTTGTGAAGGATGGGAAACCGGACTACCAACAAAACCAACCACCAAAACCTGGCTAATTTGCACACCAAACAACCTTGTTAGTTTTGAGACATTTAACATATAGGAAATCGCATATTGGGATGCAATGCTTTTAACAGTTAAACGCTTCTACAAATGTTTGAATGGTTGCATGTTTCATCCCGGCCTTTAGATGTTNTTTTCTTTCTCTCTTTTTTTTTCATTGATTTCGCTCTTTTCTTTATTTTTCACTCAATTTTTCTTTTTCTTATTTATTTATTTTTTACTCAATTTATTTATGGCTATGATCGAATCCAATGGGGATTGCATACGTATCATGACGCCGCATGAAACAGATCTTGAGTAGTTCGGGAAGATTGAGAATGGAGCAAATAAGCTAACTCTTTTTTTCTTATAAAAACTCATGCATATTTTTTTTGAATTTTTTATTTTATTTTTATATTTTTTTTGATTTTTTGAGGGAAAGGCTTTAAAAGGAGAAAGAAAATATTTTTTTTCTTGATGTTTTGATTGAAATGTTTGAAAGAAAGACTTTTAAAAAAGCAAAGAAATAATTTATTTTTTTTTGGATTTGACTTTTCTTTTCGTAATAAAATAAGTTTTGGAAAAATAATTCAAGATAGAGGAAACCTATATTTTGGATTTTGATTTCATTTTCCTTATTTTTTTGAATTTCATTTTTGTTTTAATTTTTGAAATAAAAACTTCTAAATAAAAAAGAAAATATTTTTGAATTGTGTTTCTGATTTTTGGAAGAAATACTTCTATAGAAGAAAGAGAATATCTTCTTTTTTTTTTGGATTTTTAATTTTCTTTTCATTTTGTTTTTTTCGGATTTTTTGGGAAAAATACTTCAAGATAAACAAAAAGTATTTTGGATTTTGATTCTTCATTGATTTTTTTAAAAAATTTTTGAAATGAAGATTTCTAAAGAACAAAGAAAATATTTTTTGATTTTTTCCTCTTTTCTGAATTCTTTTTTTTTTTTTTTTGGGTTATGGGCAAAAGACTTCTTAAAATGGTGGATTTTTTTTTTTGAATGAAAGACCTCTAAAAATTCTTTTTTTTTCTATTGTTTTGAACATTGAGAATTTCTAAAGTAAGAAGAAAATATTTTTGTTGGATTTCATTTTTTTTCATCTTCTTTTTTTTTTTAAGAAAATATTTTTGGATTTCGAATGTTGCCTCTACATTTTCAAAAGAGGGATTTTTAAAGAAAGACAAAGATTTTATTTTTTTGAATTTTTGTTTTCTGATTATTATTTCTGAAGGATATGTTTGATTTTGAGTATTTACTGATTTTTATTTCCCTTTATTTTTTTAAAAAAAAGAATTTAACATATGAAAGACTTTGGAAAGAAGGAAAGTATTCTTTTTATTTTGGGTTTAAAATCTTTTTTTTTTCTTATTTTATTTGGGATTTTCTAAGGATGGATTTAAAGAAAAATATTTTTGAATTTTTGCAAATTGAGTCTCAAAGGAATACTTTCCATAGAAGGAAATGAAGGAAATTTTTTTTTTTAATTTTCTTTTCTTTGACAATTTTGGAAAATAGAAAGGTAGAAAATAGTTTTGGGGATTTTGATTTAATTTGTCTTTTTTATTATTCGGATGAAAAGTATTTTTGGGTTCTAAAATAATTATTTTTATTTTATCTTTTATTTTTTTGAAATTTCCTAAGAAAATACTCGAAAATATCTTCTTCTTTTTTTTTGGGATCTTCTTTTTTAATATTATTGGGGAGGAATTAAAGAAAATATTTTTGAATTTTAGAAAATTGGGTTCGGGACCGATGAGGTTTGCCTACGTATCTCACATCCGGTGAGAATCAGACCTGCGTAGTTCTGCCAGTTGTGACGGAATCGAGGAATATGACTTTTGAGAATATTCATTTATTTCCTATCTTTTAGACAGAGTTTCAGGATTTCAAATACATATTTCTCACTCTTGGTTTTTTTTTTTTTTGATTTTCTTACCTATTCTAGAAGCCGGTCAACATGCATGCCGAAACAAACAAATGCCAAGTAGCACATAAGATGCATCAGGATGGTCTTTTATTTTGGGTTCATCTGTCCTAGACGGACCCAACCCCTGTGTTGAGTCCTCTAAATCAAATGCATGTGATGCAAATAAGCGTTCCTACTAGGGATCCGGCATGAGGTTTTGTTATTCTAAGTTTGAATCCTGGGGTTTTGTTCTAACCAGGCTTACCCGAGCGGACAGCTCGAGCCGCGGGGGGGCAGCGTGCCGGGAATACAGAAGCTTCACTGACTTTGCAACTTGTCCGTACCTCGTTCTAAAATTTGGATATGACTCTAACAGAAAAGAAGTCACACGAAGTGCACACTTCCCAGATGATTTAGAAGACTCAGAGAGAAGAGGGGTTTCGGCACAGTTTATATCCAATTCAGATAAATATCAAAGCGGTAAATATGGCAATTAGCACGTCAGGTAACACATAAAATCAGACAATAAAAGCCAAAACATAACAGTTATATAAGCTCGAATTCTTGAACCCTGAACTAGAGATTCTGGGTTCGATCCCCAGCAGAGTCGCCAGAGCTGTCACACCTCTTTTTCCCACCCCTCATAAGGTTGGATAAGGGAGTTTTTCCACTTTAAGTGACATTATTCAATTTTGGGATTATTTATTAATTTTAGAGTTTCCACCCGGATTTTTTGTGTTCCGGGACACCATTTTATTTTAAAATCCCAAACTGAGGAAATTTTGACTATGTTATAAATTGTCTACGAACTAGAAATTCGGATAAGGAATTTTTTAACTCGGGAGAAGGTATTAGGCACTCCCGAATTCCGTGATTTTAGCACGGTCTCTTAACTATTAATATTTGGCCTAATTATTTATTTACATATTTTAAACCTATTGTGCTTTTTCACTTTTTAAAACCGCTTTGTATGTTTATGGATTTATCTTGAAATAAGTCCCGATGGCGTGCACTTATTTGTTTTTGGACACATTATAACTACGCCACATGAAATGCACCCGTAATTACAACATGTGATTTTTATTATAATTTGAATTTGAAGACGGGGACATGAGTTGTCGCACCCGAGTGTAGATTATGTAGTCAAGACTATGGTCGTGACGGTTTTATAGTGCCTATTTGAGGCAATGTTTAAGTTTTCTATTTTTCGAAAGAGCGTTTTAGTTTTAAGATTGATTAGGACGTTTATGGATTTATCTTGGACAAGTTACGATGGCGTACACTTGTTGTTTTTTAGCACATGGCAAAAACATCACATGAAATGCACCCGTGATTGCCATGTGCATTTTTATTAGTTGTTTAGAGTTAAGGGTCGGGGGCATGAGTTGTCACTCCCGAGTGTAGATTATTGTAATTTTTGAGGTAATGATCAATTTTTGTCAAGTTTCAAAGTAAAGATATGCATTCTACCTAAGGATTACCTAAAATGATATTCACTAGTCTAAAGACAATATGTTTTGGGTTATGGCCATATTTTAGCCCAATTTATCGTTTAACTCTTTGGCCAATCCTAATTGTGACTAATTTTGCAATAAGGGTAAAAGCTATACAACTACAAAGAGAATCATGCCATCATATAGAGAAAGTCGAAATACTGATTTGCAAATCACTTATTTAAAACAGTCAAATGAACACATAGCACATTGACTGAAATAGTTTTATCAACTTCAAATGACCTAAACTCATACTTTTTGATATACACCTTGAGTTCTACATATTGCTGTAAATTTTGGACTCTTAAGAACACGAGATAAATCTGATGAGAGATTACTTTGAATAGCAAATTCATATTTGTATATACTTCAAAATTCCTTTGATCTAAAAGTAGTCATTTTCATAACTTCAATAGGTATTTACGGGGGTCATTTAGACAGGTTGATTTGAACGCAAAATTGTAAGAAAAGATTTAGAAAGGGTGCCTTTGAATTTTTCAATCAAATCTGAATGCTTAAAATATTAATGCCTGGAACTTTGTACTTAAATCTGAGAATAAACAGCCTTGAGGCTAAGGGCTCTTCGCGTTTTCCAAGACCACTGATTATGCTCAGACCTTGACGGGCCATTATCAATAGCTTGGTCCATTTTAAACTATCCAGAATAGTCATGTTTAAGTCCAGTATACTCAAAACAAATCTGGAGCTAATTATACACTCTCTTTTTTTGAAAATTATAGGAACACATACATACTGAAAGAAAGGAATGCTAATATAAATAAATATAATGTCCAGTCTTATATTACAATGATTATGAAAAGGTAAGTCTGAGAAAATTACAATCTGAAACGAAATTACAGATTCTACTAAAAATATATTTTTTAGATAAAGAGAAATGAAAATTAAAGCTTCTAAATTGGTTGCTCCAACTTGGGTTCTCTATGACTATGCACTTGTGCCTCCATTTGTAATTTCTGAGCACCCAAATAAGTAGGTGTGTTATGCATCCTTCAGAGCAAATCTGACCATTAAGGGGTTAGGTCTGACTGTAATGATGCTATATCATATAGTACCAAAAAAATATTTTTATGCATTCTTCTTGGAATGAACCTGATCATGAAAAGGACTAGATTCAATTCCAGTGATGCCACCCTATTAGACCTTTAACATTCAACTGTATGCTATATGACAAATTTCAGCAAGTAACTAATGTTTGTGCACTACTATGGGGTGAATTTGACTATTAGAAGGTCAAATTCATCTACCCTAGTGCAGATTATCTCAGTAAAAACTGAGGCAAACACAAAACAAACATCCAACTTATTCTTATGAATACTATCAACACAAAATTTATAGTCTAAACATAAAGACATAAACCAAACTCTATTAATCACATACCAAATAAATAACTTCAAAAGATGACAAATACATCGGATTCATCCACCCATAGAGCCAATTGATATGTTAAGCATTACATTTTCATATTTTTCATACAACAGGAAAAAGAAAGTTTCAGTTATGAAATAAATAACAGATTAACACAGCAAATAGAAGGAAAAAAATTCAAATCTGAAAATTTCATTAAGAGTGAATCGTTACATACCTTTTCAAAGATAAAAGAAACCTGACCAAATAAAGGTCAGGCAGAGATGGAAATCAGCGAGAAGAAGAAAAACCCAGCAGCAGCAGACAGTAAACCCAAAACCAAACAGCACCAGCAGGAAATTAACCCAGGAGTCTCGAATGTAGACCCTTGAAATTCCCAGAATCAGGATACCCAGGGAGAACAAGAAGCTGAAAACCAAAATAATACCTTGATGGATTTTTGTTCTAAGGAAATAGTCAGATTTCTCTTTGTTTTCTAATGATATTTTGGAAATTTTGTTTGTGAGCAGCAGCTGCTATCTTTTCTGTCTTTTCATATGTATTCAGTAGTAAAGGTCTGTTTTTTTAGTAGTAAAAAAAGTTGTCATTTTCAGTAGTCCAAAAGTTGCTTTTACGGTAAAAAAGTGTGTGTATATATAGGGGTATTTGGGATAGGATATGCTTAGCATATTCCTTATCCAATAAGCTGAAAATAGTACAAATGCAGTTGTCAACCTTATCTTCAGGGACAGCTGCCCTCATTCTAGAAAATTCCAGCCTTTACAATTACTATTATATCCCTAAAAATCTGATTTCCTAGTTCTAGAAGGTTCTTGGGTTGTTACACCCAAGATTCCCTTAACTGAAGTACTAAATTACCCCTCTAGGTTCCTAGAATTACCTTTAGGCTGACTAGGGTTCAGCCGATTATGGTTAATTATTAACTCTAGTTAGTCAACCTGATTAGTTAACTAAAGCTAATAGGTAGTCTCAACCAGGGTTTAGGTTAGTTAGTTAGTTGATTGGTTTCCTAGAATTAGTTTGGTTATCTTAATTTCAACTAGCCTAGGTGAATGATTAATCTTCATGTTATGCTGAGGATTTAGCTAACAGAAACTAAACATGGTCAAGCAAATTGCTCATTCCAGTAAAGGACATACAAACATAACCAATTAACACTGAAGATCAGGAAGAAAATCTTGACAACTGGACGTATTTACCAAATCAACAAGAATCAATTATGGTGACATTAGTATACTGGATTACTCAAACGAATTAGGGAAAACAAACATTCATAGGAGGCAGTGCTAAACCCTAAGCTAAAAGATGATCGTCATGAAACAATCATAGCCTAGACTAATCGAAAAAACAAAGAAGCATGTAAGCAGGCAGGAGCAAACATGGATAGGATGAAAAGAAAGCTAACCTAAACAAGGATGCAAAAAAAACAGGACGAAACAGTGATTTAAACGGATAATCTATTCAGGACTTTCTATAATGATGATGAAAAATAAAAAGATAGATAAAAGAAAGGGGAGATACCCGTTAAAGGTTTTGGCCGGAAAAAACAAAGTCGTCGGACCTTGGCCGGACTCCGGTGGGGTTCGAAAATGGCTCAAACCCGCATGAATCAATAGCTCTCATCAAGAGCTATTGACTCATGTAGGTGTGAGTCATTAATGGTTCTTGAATCATCTTGTAGGAGAGAACTAGGGTTTTGGTTTTTTTCAGATTTGAATTTGTAGAAGATTGAATGGGTGTTTGGTGAAATTGATAGTGGGAGGTGGTTGAGGAGGTCATGGGGATCATCTGGTATAATTTTGGGGTAGATTGGAGAAGCTCTGCCGCTGGAGGCGATTTTCGACCGGCGGAGGATGGCACCTAGGGTTTGGTCTCTAGAGAGGGAGGGGATAGAGACGAAGAGGGTGAGAAGGGGGGTGTTAGACTTAGGAAAATGAGGGGGTGGAGGGTATTTAGAACAGTTATATACTTATGAGTGGTTAGTTTAGGATCGTTAGATCGAAATGATCCAACGGCTGGGATGGAGGGTGAGTTAAAACTTAAACGGGGTCGTTTTGGTTGCTGGGGGTGGCGGCCGGTTTGTGGGGTAATTGGGCTAGGGCGTGTGGGTCATGTAGAGAACAGGTTTGGGCCTGGTTTCTTTTGACCCAAGTCCATTTTTTTTTCCATTTTTAAAACTAGTTTAATTAACTAAGTTAAAATTGAAGTGTAACAATTGATTATAAATTAATTTTGTTATTAATTCTATTAAACTCACACCTTTCAATTTAATCCTAATCATTTACAAGGCAATTTTCACAATTTTGTTGAAAGAAATAATTAAATAATTAAATGATGAATTCTGACTTCATAATGTAAAACGAATTCACAAATAGCATCAAAATTCAATAAAACCCATAAAACTGACTAATTTACTGAGATTTTGTAGGATTATACGATAGGCAAAAATCACGTGCTCACAGCAGGTTTTCATATTGACGGGAAAAGTACTTCAGGAACAACACATTTTCTAGGTTCTTGTTTGGTATCTTAGGGAACAAAGAAGAAGAACTCAATGGATTTATCCATAGCTGAGACTGAATATGTGGCAGCAGCATCTTGTTGTGCCCAGTTGTTGTGGATAAGACAACAGCTAAGGGACTATGGTATTTTTGTTGCTTGTGTTCCCATTTTCTATGACAATACTAGTGCTATAAATATTGCTGAAAATCCATGTCAGCACAAAAGAACCAAGCACATTGACATTAGACACTACTTTCGAGACAATGTAGAAAAAGAAAATATCTTAATTAACTTCTGTAAAACTGAAGATCAAATTGCAGATATTTTTACTAAAGCTCTGAGTAGGGATCATTTTTAAAGGAACAGACTGGAACTAGATCTAATCAATACTTCCAACTAGTTGAACCCCAATGATTGGCTAGAAAATATATAATTGGATGTAGATAATCAAGTACAATGTGTTTGATTCAGTCTCATGCTTGTATACACACATACCTGCTTAGAAAAATCTGATAATTATGTTGTATGATACTAATGTATAGCGATGAAGCTTTAATGCAGAAACAAGTAAGGAGTTACTAAGGAGTTGGTTCTTTGACTCAGGCACGTGCCATCTTGTTTTAATTCATTAGGACTTAATATCCTAAATTATTGTTATGCTTAGACTTCTAATCATGTTAGCATCACTTTTAATTGTCATCTAGTCAAAGAGTAAGGGGAAACTCTAGAGCAATTAGAGTTTAATTAATCCTAAATTGCTAACAGTTAAAGTAACCATTATAAGAGTCCCGTTAGAACTTAAATTAGGTCATCATTTCTCTTCCAGTCAAATCAGAAGTAGCATCTTTAAAAGCCCCTTATGATCAGCTTCTCATACCTCATTGTTTCTCTCAAACCCTAAGCAAGAATTAAGAAATAATTCTCTCTTCCCCCTTCATTTATTTTCTTCTCTGATCACCTTGCCTAAATCTAGCCAAACCCCTTCTAAAGCCAAATCATCATCAAAGACTAAATCCAAATCCAAGAACATGAATCCCAAACCAAAGAAAAGTTTCAAACCACTAAGTGAACCCGCACCAACACCTGCTCCTTCTCCATCGATATCCTCCATTGTACCTAAACCATCATCCCATGTTCCTACTGCTCTCACCATCCTCACCTCCACTGGACCTTCACTTCCAAAACTAACCACCCATGCATCTGTGCCTACTTCGAAAAATACCTCTAAGTCAACCAAGGTTAAGGCTACTCTAAGAAAATCTGTCAAGAATATCAAGGTAGTGCTTGATGTTACTGATCAAGTAGCCACAGTGGTAAAGGAAGCTATGGTTCAGGGGGAATCAGTGCCAGTCACTACAAGTCAGGTACAACTCCCTCCTTCAAAATTAGATGTTCTGATATCTGCTAAGATGTTGCACCTTTAGACACTTCTCCACCCACAAGTGATAAACCATAAGTGAAGGAACTCACTGTAGAAAAGAGTGCAAGAACTCTGGAGAAAGAGGTCGATACCACTATTGTGTTGCATGTGGTTGAGGGGGAAGGGAGTAAATATCCAGTGCAAAAGGAGGCATCTGATGGTATTTTATTCAGTTGGATGGATGATGAGGATGATAATGGGGGTGAAAAAGAAGAAGGAGTTGTGGAAGTCATGACGAACATATTACCCAAGACATCATTAATGAAGAGGAAAAGAGTGAGAATGAGGAGATTTTGGTGAAGAGAAGGAGAGTGAGACAGAAGATAGGATAGATGAATAAGTGGATGATTTTGTAGAAGAAGAAAAGAATAGTGAAGAAGAGGGTAATTCTAGGAGTGAAGGTGAGGATCAAGAAAAGACAAGTGAGAGTGAAGGAGTGGATAAAGAAAGAGAGGAAGAGAATGAGAATATGAGTGAGGAATTTGAAGGCTCTATGACCATTGGAAACATTTTCATAACCCCTTCAAAAGAAGCAAGTGGAGAGAAAAGGACGGAAGAGCCTGGGACCTTATTAACTCCTTCCACTGGAGATGAGGAGGATAGTAGTGATGAAGATGAATTTCCCTTGTCTGAGGTAGGGAAGAAACCTAGGAAGACTCATGTGAAAGCAAAAAAGTTTGCAGTTCCAACAAGAAAAGAAGTGGATCCTCATGCCAGGACTCCTCTTACGCGGAGTAAAAGAAAGGTTGTTGATGAACGAATCATTAAGGTGTCCAGAGGTGCCAAGAAGCCAAGGAAGCAAGTTTCAGTTGTGGAACCTGTGGTTGAGTTGGATGGAGAATATGAGTCTAAGTCTGATTTGCCAGAAAAGTCCGCTACACAGTAGAGAAAGGTTTCCAATCCAACAAAAACTGCTACCCCATTTGCAAGGGCCAGTAGAGGAAAGAAGAGAAAGAATGTACCAGTTGTGGTTGATAGACTCACAGAGTTCAGGAACAAAAAAATGCTCAATGGGAAGATTCTTGCAAACACTGATGAAAAAGGGATGACTCAACTGGTTGAAAATCTTGAGTTACAAGGATGGAAACACATGTTTGTCAAAGCTCTCCCCCCCCCCTGCGTTTGTTCCTGCTGTAGTGAAATTCTATGAAAACTTCAAATTTGATGGAAAGGTGGTCAAAAGTAAGGTAAGGGGGTTTAAAATGGAGTTTGATGCTGAGGAGTTGGGGATGCTTCTGAATATTTCCTCTTTAGGATTTGAGAATTACCTGAAGAAAACGTGGCCAGCCATAGAAAATGATGTTGACACTAGAATTATGATCACAAGGAAGTTCTCCCAAAATTTGAACGGGATGCTCCTCATAAGGTGTACAAGACTGATATGACCCCCTTCCACAAGTTGTTGTTCACTTTGTCAATTCCTATATTCTGCAGAGGTATGAGAGAAGGCATGAGGCAACTCTATTGGACGTGGTTGTAATGGAACTGCTTGACGCTAGTAGACCTCTCAATGTCCCTATCTTGATGATTCAGCACATGGCAAGAGCTGCAAACACTTCCAAGCCTAAGCATGTTATGCTTTATGGCTTCATGTTGACTGAGTTGTTTGAAAAGCTCAACATTGCCTTGCATGAGCTTAAGTATGGAAATCACAATGATGTTTTGGATGTTGTTACCCTCAAGCAGTGTGGCTATGAGTAGATCAAGGTTAGAGGAGAAACAGGATCTGCTATTCTACCAGGAAGCAGCAGAGCTCAGTAAGAGGTTGGAGTTGGCTGTTGAGGAGAATGCCAAGCTTCGTGAAGAAAATGATGAGATGAAAAAAGAAACCAGGAAGCTTAGGGAAGAGCTCATAAGAGATAGGGAAGCTCATGCCCAACAGATTGCCACTCTTGTGAAAGCATTGACCCCCTCTACCTCTCACCCATGAGCTTGTTCTTTCCCAGTGTCCTTAGTCTCATTTGCTATCCTAGTGATGCTTTAATATTTTTTCTCTTTTTTTTCTAGTCTAAGTAGGTTACAGTATGTTTAGTTTATTTTGTTCTAATGATTTAAGACAAGGCCCTGGGCTTATTTTGGCACTACTAAATGACTTCTCTTATACTATTTTAATATTTCGTACAATATTGGATCATCAGCCTAGATTGTTTCTTTGATAATTCTTGAGTGTGTGGTGTACCCTGTATGGCCTTGAACCTTACATTAACTATGCTTCATATGTCTAACATCTTTTTATTTTTTTTATGATGCCAAAAAGGGGGAGAAAAAGTTGGGGTGTTGTTATGAATATGTCTGTCTACAGTGTAATGTGCATGTTGATTGATCACGACTTGTTGTGATTACCTAGTTCTAGTGTGCACAAAGTTTTCCATAATCAAAAAGGGGGAATTTGTTGAGTATTGAGATTTTAATGATTAACAAAGTTTGTTTAGATTCAATGTTCGAAGAACCAGGTCCTCAACGTAGCTACTTAACTATTCTAAGAACCAGCTCCTCAGGGTAACGGACCAGCTCCTCAGGTTGATGATTGAACGTTTGTTCAAGATAGTAACTTTATCTCAAAGTTAACTAGGTCGAGTTTGGTGGAAGAAGGTTACTTCGTGTGATAAGGGTTGTTGCACAAAAAGATACGGATAAATTAGTAAGAGACAAGAGTCCCAAAACTTGTGGAGTCCTTGGAACAGTAGGAGTCCTATCAAACGAGAAGCTGACTATGCACAGAACTCTTAGAAGATCTTGAAGTTCAGGGCATTTAAATATTATCTATTTTGGACTTCTCATATTATCATTTTACACATCAACTAAAGAACTATATTTTGTACAGTATAGTCGAGTACCAGGGTTGTGTTCTTCTTGAGTTAGTCTAGTGAATGTATTCTAGGAAATTGAGTTGTAATCTAAGTGTCACAAACAATTAGTGAGTTGGAGTGAGTGTTTGCTTTACAAGTTAGAGTAACTTGTGAATCAAATAGTCGTAGTAGGAATATTGGAGAGTATTGAATTACAGTCTTGTAATTGACATATTTTGGCTCATTGTTCTAGTGGAGTCGAAGTTGAAAATCCTACGCAGTAGGTCGTGGGTTTGCACCTTTTGAGTCGGGTGATTTTTCACGTAAAAATCGATGTGTTTACTTTACTGCTTATTTTACTTCACGTTTAAGGAACACGGTAAAGAATCAAATTCTTTAGTAATTCATACGAGCACTCAAACTAACAATTCTTATATAACATTCATTCACTATAAAAACCAAATTTTTGTCGTACCGACTTTTATGTTTTGTTATAATATATGCACTCTATAACAACACTTCACTATAGAAACCAAAAAATATCGAAACAAACAAGATTGTTATAGAAAGATTCGGCTGTACATAATAATTTGCGTTTACCTCACAGTATAATTTTTAATGAAGGAACCCTTGAAATAAGATAACCCCACTCCTGAAGCGGGAAGAGTTGAGTATTTTCCTGGATGCAAAGGAAGACATGCACGAAACATTCGACAAGAGAAGTTTGCTCTCTTTTGTCAAAACCATGTTACATGGCAGAGGGGATTTAGTATGGATTCACTATAACTTAATACAGTTATTTTTCGAGACGATGTATTTATATATTCTAATTTTCAACAAATATTAAATTCTAATACTCATAACTTATATAGTGTAAATGTTCAGCAGTATATAAGTAACTAATAAGAATCTAAAGGTTGAACCTATCAAGTATAAATTCTGGATCGATCATTCTATCGTGGGAAGAAAGCTCGGCTGAGCTACGACGGTTTTCAGCTACTGTGCCCATTATCGTTTGATATGGTGGCAACCGTACACAAGCATACTTGTTATTGAACTGAGAAAGAAATGATCTGCGCACACTTAATAAAAACATTGTTTTGTTTGCAAGTTGCAATTAAAACAGTGAGGCAAGAAAGACCATGCCTATACTACTAACTAAAACATCTTTTCTTCCAACCCAAAGTTACAGCATTTACATCACACGTTCAACCAGGTTTAAACATGCCTAAGAAATACCCTTAAATCGTTTTCGCAACGTCAGTCACAGCATAACTCTTTAGCTGTAATGGGTAGTTACTCTTAGCCTTCATACATCACCTGCAAAAGTATGAAAGCTTTTGCCAAAAATATTGAATGACAACAAATGATACTAGCCATTGCATCCATCCGTCATCCGATGGCTTGGATAATCGTTACACGAAAGTACACACACATTCTTTTGCGACACAAATTCAGTTCTAATTCAACAGAACCTATACTTGTCAATCACTCTTTCCTTCTTGGGCACCAATTTCTTGCAAGTAATGCTCTGCATCCAAGGCTGCCATGCATCCTACAGAATATGAAATTCAAAGAAAACACATCTTAGAGCCCCAATTGTGATGTAAGGCTATCACTTATCCTGAGAGAAAAGTGAAGTTTTAAAGTTCAAATGTTTCCACATTGAAGACCAGAACGAGCAACATCAACTGAAATACTCTTATATCCTGTAACCAATCAGTACTCTTATATCCTGTAACCAATCAATGTGGAAACTCTTATATCCTGTAACCAATCAGTACACAGTACACACACACACACACAAGTTCTGTTAGACTTGCAAAAGACTATCTATAGACCTTATGTAATCTCACCAGCACTGACATTGTCATAACAACAATAGCAACAACTAAGCCTCAGCTCCAAAAAACTTGGGGTCGTCTATATGAATCCTTACTGATCACGTTATACCATTTAAACTCATCTCATGTCAATGTTACGCAAATACAAATAAGTCGTATTAGAAGTTTTGTATATTTTCTAAACGTATAAGTTTCTGAAAGACTAAACCACTCCTAGAAAAAAGACCTACAGTAAAAGTGCTAACGTCTAAAAACACGTTCTAAACTAATCTGTATCTCCTGTATAGACTTTTTCCTTTGTGCCTTTCTTTTACTATGTCTTCATGGATCCCCA
Source organism: Nicotiana paniculata (assembly GCA_005239505.1). Classification (NCBI taxonomy): domain Eukaryota; kingdom Viridiplantae; phylum Streptophyta; class Magnoliopsida; order Solanales; family Solanaceae; genus Nicotiana; species Nicotiana paniculata. The sequence continues at coordinate 34,291 of ML314720.1, read as the reverse complement.
AAAATTTAGGTCCTTCAAGACAACTTCTTTCCATGTGATTTGCAGTATACCTCTTCCTCTTTTAACTCCTTCATTCACCATGGTTTCACACCTACTGATATTGTCACAAACTGACACTAAATTAGAAGTTCGCATAACCTTTAAAAAACTTAGATATCAAGATTGAAAACATATCTCACTCACTCTGTCAGAGCTGGAGTATTTGATGAATGGGATGGCAACCTTATTAATGACAATGGACAAGTAGGACAGAAAAGAGGTAGGCCACGAAAAGGTACCAGAGGCTAATTCAGGATTTTGACTTGATAGGTTCAATCTTTATGGTTTTACTACTGAACCTATTGCACTTTTAGAATTGTCGGGTTCAAAATGTGATATGTATATATGTGTATATATATATATAGCTCCGTACTAAATTACTAGGAGTGGTTGAACCCATTGCCCATTGCTTGTTAGCTACATCCGCCACTGAAAAGTGCCCCTTGAGGCTTGAGAACTACTCACTTCAAAACATATGTCAAACTCATATGGTTATTACAAGGACAGCTGAGAGCTGAGAAACATGCATTGTCTAATGTATGCTGAGACAAATCTTTGACATTAGATCAGTGGGAGTGGAGATTTAACTCGCAAATATTTGTATGTTCTCCACAAAATCAAAATAGTAAAGCGACCCATTGTGTCATAACGAACAAAGACCGCTAACAAAGCCCATAGTATATAAATGTACTATTAACTGTCAAATTTGGTTACTGATAATTCTCTCTTTAGGATCAGGATTGATTTAACAGTACCGGAATCCAAGGGTTAGCACTGAAAAGTGCTAACTCAACAAATGCACAGCTCGACATATGTTGTGATGGCACAAAAAATTGCTAAAAGTAGGAAGCGATCAGAAGAGCGTAGAATGAGACAATTGGTACAGGAATTTGGTATTCTGAGGAAGTACAAAACTGCATAAGGAAAGGTGTACAATCAATCTACACTTAAGTATTTGAGTCGTATAATATGGGACTAGGAGAAATGATAAAGTCCCCACTTTAGCTGGGAATATTTTTCTTTTCTTGGGAAAACAATGACTGGAGATTATAGTTGCATTAGCAAAAATAAGAATCAGGACATAAAGTTTAAAACAAATTAATTAATGAGACTCTGAGACGATATATTGATGGTCTTTATATAGTGGTCCATGCTAGTATATAAAATAATTGACAATCAACTTCCTATTAAATTATTTTCACTTCGCGAGACTATCAATCATTTAGGAATTGAAACAATTTTCCAGGAATATTTGCTTATAGTCAATATACTGCACTATTCCCTTGCGTGAAAAACCTTTCACCTTGTCTCAGGAATTTGCTTGCAAATCAGTCATCTGTACGACATACCATCATAATGCACTACAGAGAAGAATTTTTTTTTTTTATGAATCAAGGCCAACAAATTTAGGGTTAATTAATGATTATTTTGGCATTTCTGTTGAGTTGGAAATGAATAAGTAATAATTGTGAACAATTCACTGAGTTATGAAGACACCTAAGTTTTGGCTTTTTGCTATTCCTTTGTGTTACAATGTCCTCCCCAAACCTAAAGAACACTTTATCCAGAAATTCACTAACTCATTTATCAACTGTGTTACTTTACTCTGGTTGCTTTTTTATGAGAAAAGCTCTAATAGGAAAAGAAGTCTACATTTAATTACATATGATCATGTTAGAATTTTCATAAGTTTTGGCTTTTTGCTATTCCTTTTGTGTTACAATGTCCTCTCCAACAATTTTACAAGAAAATACTCCACCTTATTTATTTTTTGATATCATGGTATCCGGTCCAACTTGTGTGCACCTCGACTAATTCTACGGGCACCCTGATACCTCAGCACAGGTATCGGGTAACTGTATCCACCAATTCTTGGACATATGGGAAGAAATCACCTAGTGTTATTTGATTGCGAACCCAATAACTTAAACAAGCTATGTGTTCGATGACAAATTCAGAACCCATAAAATTCAAATCCTGGCTCACCTGTGATTTTCTTCCTACGATCAGTCGATCACATGATGTTGTTGATTAACAATAGCAAATCACCAAACTAGAGTATATATCGAAACCCATATATTTGGAGAATGTATAATAAACACAGCCCTCATTTAATTTCAAAAATTGGGTACTGGATTACTTTAATAACTATTCACGACCATGTCCGTGCAAATTATTCCAAGGTTTGATCCTATCAGTTTCCTAATCCAGTCACACTAATAAGTGTTAATTAGACTACTGAAGAATGTTGAGTGAAATTGTTGCCAAAGTGTCCACGAAATTGTTGCCAGTTTTGAGCCAAAGATTGAAAAAGAGTGGTAAGAAAGCTGGCACCACACAATCAGAATGCATTTATACATAGAGACAGATCATTGATGCATCCGTTGTTGCATGCAAATGAATGCATGAATACAAGGTTGAGACAGAAGAAACCTGAGGTAATGTGCGAATTGGATCTAGAAGGCGTATGTCCAAGTCAACTGGTCATTTTTATTTGGAGTGATGGAAAGCAAGGCCTTTGGGTAAAGGAGGTTACAATGGGCACTATCACTGAAAAGTTGGAAGCCTTAAAGGAGCTAACTTCACAGAAATCAGAATGATAGGTTGATTTGGAAGGCAGAGAAGGATGGATGTTTCACTGTAAAGTCTTGTTTCAGATTACGGAACAGCAACGCAAGGTGTAATTAATGGCCATGGAATATATTATGGAAATGCAAGGCACCCCTGAGCCCTGAAGGTAATGTATTCGAATTGGATTGCATCAGGCAATGTCTAACTCAAGCTAACTTACAGAGAGGGGGGATAAGTTGCACCAAATTTTTTGTGTGTAATGAGGCAGGGTAAGACTCGGAACACCTATTGTTGCACTATCCAATGTCCTAGCATATCTGGGGACTTTTCACGATTTATTTTGGCATAAAATGGATGATGCTCAAAAAGCTGAAAGATGTAACCAATAGTTGGAGAAGTCAGAAGTTAAAGAAGCATCGCAAGACTACATGAAACACCATTCCGATGCATAATACGGACCGTATGAAAATAACGAAACTTTAGATGTTTTGACAGCAAAAGGGAGGCATTTCACTGTACAAATATCGATGCTTACAGTTATATGCTTTCTGGTGTAAGATAAAAACTGTAATACACTTAGACACTCTTTTGGACAATATTGACTCCTTGCAGTAGAAGAGAGCTACAGTAATGTGCTATGTACAATTCCAGCACCGTCATAGTGCTGAAGAATGTCTGGAAATTTGCGAGGCCAATACCGACATAAGAATAGTCTCTATATATTCACTTTCCAACGACATGTAATGCTTCTCCAAATTAATAGACGAATCAACGAGGTGTAGAATACTTCACTGAAATTAGTATTCCCTTATTTTAGAGAACCAGTATTTTGTCCTAAAATACAAACTATTGACTAATGGATCAAAATAATCCCCAAGAGAGCAGAATAATAAAGAATTCATATAGCCCAACTCAAAATAGTTTGGGGGTGAGGAATAGCTTTTCTTGTTGAAAAAGAGGTGAATCAGCACTGTTATAATTCCAATTCTATGATACTACTCAAACACAACAAACAGAGAAGCAGTAGCAATGCTCGATAAAGCAAACTAACAAAGACCAAAAATGTACCTGAACCAGCAGCAGTAATAGCTTGCCTATACTTCTTATCTTGAACATCACCAGCAGCAAAAACACCCTTAACACTAGTCTTTGTCGTCCCGGGCTCAGTCACAACATACCCATCAGAATCCAACTCCAGTTGCCCATCCAAAAATCTAGTAGCAGGTTCATGTCCAATAGCGAAAAACAAACCCGAAACTTTCAAGTCCAAAACCTCTCCGTTAACCACATTTTTAACCTTCAATCCTCCCAAAACCTTTTCCCCATAAGCCTCCACCACCGCGGAGTTCCAAATCACTTCAATCTTAGGGTTAGACAATGCTCTATTTCGCATTATTTTGGAAGCCCTAAATTCATCCCTCCTATGAATTATATACACTTTTGAACCGTATTTAGTTAAAAATGTAGCTTCTTCCATTGCGGAATCTCCGCCGCCGATTACCGCTAACGGCTTGTTACGGAATATCGGAGCTGCGCCATCACACACGGCGCAAGCTGAGATCCCACGGTTCCAGAAGCCGTTTACGCCTTCACCGGACCCGGTGAATTCGAGCCGCTTAGCGACAGCGCCAGTCGCTATAATAACAGCGTCTGCTAATACAGTCCGTTCATCGGAGATGATTTTGAAAGGACTTGAAGAGAAATCGACTTTAGTTATTGTTTCGGTGAAGATTTGTGTACCAAATCGAACAGATTGGGCGCGACACCTGTCCATGAGTTCACCACCGGCGAGTCCGTCCGGGAAACCGGGGAAGTTCTCGACCTCGGAGGTGGTCGTGAGCTGGCCACCTGGCGCGATGTCATTGGCCATCCATCCTTCGAAAAGGATCGGTTTCAGCTCCGCCCGTGCGGCATAAATGGCAGCGGTATGAGCCGCCGGTCCACTGCCGATGATGCAGACGTTGGTTTTTTGGGTTTGAATGTCCGCCATAGAGGGTATATTAGCGGCGGCGGAAAGTGGTCAGTGGCGGCGCCGGAGAGTTTATAAGGCTGCGGGATTTGTCGAGTGGACTTTTAGGACAATGGACCAATAGTTGCTGGTGTTGACTTGGGCGAATTTGGCGGGTTCAGCTTTTCACATTTTCATTCCTTATTTCTTGGGCGGGCTTGGCGCCAAATTCAAACAGCTGCTAAAACGAAAAGAAGAAAGGAGCTAAAATTTTAAATTTTAAATTTTGAGTTGAGAAAATAGACAATGACAAATATCAAAAGGGGTTAGGTTATGCAATAATTTTAAGGTGAAAGTAGGTTTTATTATTATTATTATTATTATTGTTTACTGTGTGCCTCTCGACAATGAAGCTTATCCCCTATCGTCTCACTAGCCGACCCTGCCCCCCTCTTATTTTGAGGTCATATCTAGTATTCAGAGTTTGCCTCGATTTGGTATCACTCTCGCAGCCCGCACCGAAACCGTGCTTTACCCCTAGATGTCCAGTCAACTGCTGCGCCTCAACGCATTTGGACCGCAATTCAATGAAGCTCTGGACTTGGCTTTTTGTCATTTCTTTGATATCCTCGCCTAGCTTTTGCGGCCGCACAATTCATGTGCGGTTCGCAACTTGCTCAAAAGTTTGGTGAGTTTTCTTTCTTTGTTTGCGACCGCATATGGAATACTACGGACCGCACATTTCATGCTTTTGTGCCCTTTATTGCATTGTGCTTATAGACTACTCCTTTTTGAGTTGGATTTTATCTCGGGAGTCCAACATCCAACATTTCTGCAATTTTGCACATTTCATTAGTTTCGGAAACACAATTCAATGATTTTAGACTAAAATCAAAGCTAAAAGGCGCTAATAAGTAGTCAAAATCACAACTTATCATTTACCCTCGAAACGGATAACAATTGAATTTGTAAGTGATTTTAAGGATACGCGGATTTATTTGATACAAAGCAGTAATAAATATAAATTAAATAACAAATAAAAGTAAGCTCAAACCACACGATGATTCAAGCCTTAGTGAGATATTTGGCCTCGAACAGGGCTCGTAACAACAAGCACCGATGAACTAAAGTAAAAGAACTAATAACAGAGAAAATAATGATACATTGCCATGGAATGCGTGTTACAATATGTTTGATGAATTGTCAAACCCTCTTTATATAGTTGGGGAGTCCTACTTTAGGTACAACTCTATAAAAGGTAAAAAAATCTCCTGATTTACTGATTTCCAGTCCTTCATCGATATGTGCCGAGATCTCCGTCGTAATATCAGCCGATCACGGATATTACGGCCTTCTATTGGCCGAGCTTGGTTGCTCGACAGTATTTCTTCAAAGTCGTTCAAAGCTAGGACCGATTATGAATCGTGACCCCGAAATTCTCGAAGTAGGGTATCATGGCCCCGGATTCTGATTCGATGTGACTCACCTCTAAACTTTGGTCCCATGTTATCATATCTTGAACTGGGCTTATTTTGTCGGAGACCGGGATGTGCTATGAGCTCGATTTTACCCGTATACAGATAGTTCCCACGTTTTTCGGAGAGTAAATGACGAGAAATGACATGAGCTTCCGATTTGTACTTCGACGCATAGTGACAGAAACGACAAAATAGCCAAAATGTCTTGTCAGTCAAGTCATAATGGCATTAAATGCATGTCAGCCGCCGGTCGACCGTCCCTGGATGTGAAACGCCGCTGAACTACTATAAATACCCTCCCCCTCTGTTTATTTTTACTTTATATCCAAACCTTCTACCCCTGTACCTTTAGGATTCTAACACTCTTTAGCACTTTTACGCTGGTTATTCGAGGTCCTTCGCAAGAATTTTTACCCATCTTCGTCTCAAGCCAACAAGTCTAATCCTTCAATCTTCCTTTCTTTCTTCACCTTTCTCAGATTTTCTTCCATATTCATTTTCTAAAGAAATGGCAAAGACTTCCAAATCCATTCCCAAGAATCTCCTTCTACTTCGCGGTCGGCTACTGAAACCGAGGAGACCGTTCCGCGCGGGGTTGTTGATGAACCAGTACCTGAGCTCCTTTTGAAAATGTTCATCCCCGGGGGATGCTCGGTCAACGTCAATTTCAAGGTTGAAAAGCCTTCCTCCGTACAGGGCCAGTGTGAGGAGGTCTCGAGATACATCTACTTGATTACCGAAGAGGCCCTCTCGAAGGTCTGCGAAGACTACAACCGGGCCGATAAAGACATAATGGTCCCCGACCTCGATGAAGCCATTACCACCTATGTCGAGGGATATTTAGGAGTTTACACTTATCCATTTACATTGGGATTAGTGGACCCCGTCATCATTGATTTCTGCAAGAGATACGAGGTATGCCTCGGTCATATTCATCCTTCGATGTGGAGGATTATGATCCTCCTTCGGTTTTTTTGTAAGCAAAATCCATTGGTGCTCGCTCACCATGGATCATCTACTCTGCTTATATAGTCTCCTAATCTTCCAGTGGGACTGATAAAGCTTGTGCGTCGGGCCAGTAAAGCCCCGTTCTCAAGTATTGATGAGGACTGATATCGGGGCTGGCAAAGGCGTTTTGTCTGAGTGAAGACTTCGGACTTGATCTCAGCTGAATGCAGGCCATTTCCCGAGAAGTGGAATATATCATGTGAGTATAACTTACTTTTCAATATCGATTTATTACTTATTTCTCTTTTCCTTATTGCCGTTTTGTGATGGTGTAGCCGTTGCTCGGGTCCTAAATGTTGTCCCTTGACTCAAGGAGTGGGTTAAGGGTATCGTTACTCAGATGCCCTACTCCGATCAATCATGGCGCAAACTCTCGAAGGGCCATTGGGAGGCTCGTTCCCATGGTGAGACTTCTTTCCCGAGCAAGTTGTATTAGGATTCTTCTTTTAACATTATACCCTTACTCCCTTTACTTCTTTTTGCAGGCTTGTCTAAGGAAATCGAGCTTAGGCCTCTAATTGGTGGCGAGAACTTACCTGTCGAGTCCCCAACCCCGATACATGCCTATGAAAAGAAAAGGAAGAGGGCTCCAAGTTCCCGGAGCTCGGAGAAACAAATAACAAGGAGAAGACTGGTGCGTAAGCCAAAGGAAAGCACCAGATCCCGAACTCCACCTTTGGATGTGCTCTATTGGCTGAGGGATGAGTCTGAGGGAGAAGAACCTTTCCTTCAGGTGTCTCGTGAGTCGTTGCAGCCCGAAGAGCGGGGGACCTATGAACCAGAAACTCGTGAGGCCGATCTGCCTCAAGCTAGGGAGGTCGATGAGGAGATCGATGTCGAATCTACCCAGGATTCGGTCAGTGCCCTTAAGGAGACACTCGGTGTGATACCGAGTCACCATCATTTACCGATTCCATATATAACGAGGCCCAAGCGGTGAAAGAGTGCCCCAACAAGGGGGCCCACAGAGCGTATGACCCCTTCCGCGGTTTTTTTATGGTGTGAATTCTACCCCCACGGAGGAAGTCACCGGGTTAGGTGACTTAGATATACCGAGGAGAAGTTTGTCTTGGGGGCAGGCGGGCCTAACCCGAGCCCGAGACTGGTCAATCGGTTCCCTGCTCCGAGCGCATATCCTAGTAGGAAGCGGTCAATTGTCATTATTGTTCCGGAGGATGCCCAAGTTCTATTCACCCACATAGGGGTTGATAGTTACCTCCGGTGCTTGGTGACCGAAGAAGATCAGGTCAAAATGAACGAGGTGGACTCGTCGTGCTTGTTCAATGAAGCACAACAGGCGCTCAGGTAACTCTTGATAATTCCTGAGGAATCCAATTTTCCTTCTCATATTTGAACTAGTTTTTTTGGTAATTCTTATATAATTCCTAGTATTTGCAGGCCTCGGGCTCACCACGAGACCTTCCTCCGGTACCGGGAAGAATTGAGCCACTATAAGGCCGAATCCAAAGAGCTTGCTGAGAAAAAAAACATGTATAAACTTCTCAACGAGCAACGTGAGGGCGAAATCAAGAGCCTCCAAGCCCAGCTGGATGTGGGTCAGTAAGAATATGCCGACTTGTTGGAACAAGTAAATTTTTTTGAAGTTAGTGATGATGAGCTAAACACGGTGCCTAACGGTCAAAATCCACAGGTCCAACAAAAGCTCTATCGGATCGACCAACTCTGGGCCGAGATGGATGTGATCAAATCTGAGGTCGAAAGGTGGAAAAGCAAGATAGATCTCCTGACCTCGGGGAAAGATACAACCGGGAGCAGTTGGCCTCGGCGGAGACCCAACTTTGATCAGTAAAGAAGAAAGTGGAGGCACGGTCCTAGAAAGTCGAGGAGCTTTAATCTAAAGTCAGCTCGAATGTTGCTGACCCGGAGTCCCTCACCAAGGAGCTTAATGCGTCCAAGTCGGTGGTTGAAACAACCAAGGTCGATGTCGATGAGATGGTGGACTATTATAAAGACGATGCTGAGGCAACCCAGGCCCTCCTGAAAGTCATGGTCGAATACGCGAAGTGGTAGTCCTGAAGGGAGGCCGTCGAGGAGGTTCATGCTCGAGGTTTTGATGTTTCGGCCGAGATCGCGACTGATAAGGGGCTCAAGGCCGAGGCCAATAAGTTGGCGTATCCCGAGGATAAAGAAGACTCAGAGGATTTGGGCAGATCCGAGGACGGGGAAGATTCTGACGGCCCCGGTGGTGAGGATTACGCTTCTTAGGTGCCTTGTAATTTTTTGCTTTTTGTAGCTTTGTATTTTTGTTGAGGGTGTTTGGCCTTTGTTTCTTTTCACTTTTTTCTTTATGATTGTGAAGAATGCCTTAGCACGTAATAATTAAGTCTTGTTGGAGGTTAGAAAATGCCTTGCTCTCAACTTTGTTTAAGACTCGTGGGGGGGTCGATGTGACTGGAACCTTTCCCCAAAGTACTTAGAATATTTTTAAATTACAATTTGCTAAGGGTAGCCTTTTGAACAGATTTAAAAATTTTGAAGGCCTTATCTTTTAGTTACGGGTCTTGGACGTTTTTTAGCCGTTTTAGGACGGTCATAGCCTTTTATATCTTACCCCGAGTTATCCGGGCTTACCCAAGATTATTGTCCCCGAATGGGGATGGCTGTAGCCTTTAAGGTTCGGGCACTGCCTAATAGGTCTTGTGCCCCCGAGCTTCGATAGCCCGGGCCATCCGAGCTTGTCTTTAGATGATAGTCCCCGAGTGAGAGTGATCCTTTGATCCCGGATAAAGGTGTCCCTTGGGCTCGATATCTTTAGAGGATCGAATGTAGAAAATTTCTTAAGAGAAAAGATTTTTAAGGGGCAAGATATTTATCTGCAAGGTAGAAACTTCCTTCCATTTTTGTGCGTAATATATACGGTTACACATGTGTACAAGCTTTGTGTCAGGGCTCAAAAAATCTATGCGGTCACGGTTCATTTAGCTGTTTGGCCCTTATAGTAAATCCTATCGATTGAGCCTAGACTATTGGGGCACAAAGTTTCTTTCCTTGATAAAGTAATTATCCGAGGGTGATTCCCCCTAGTGTTTGAGGCCGATCATAGAGAATCATCAGATGCTATTGATTTGATCTTTAACACCAGTTCATATACAGTCTTCAATTCTAAGTTAGCAAGGTTTATTGTTGCCTCATTAAAAACCTTTCCGGAAAACTCATTCGGGACAAAACCGGTTCAAGGTAAAAAGAGTGCAACACGTGCTTTAAGGCCTAAAAATTATATCGTCCTTTAACGGTCGCCTGCAAGTGTTAGTCCAAAATGTAAATAAGTAAAAAGAATGAATGGGGTCGTACCTTAACAATAGTATCGCTTCAAGTGAGTTACGTTCTAGTTGTTCAGTAGTCGCTCATTGTTCATTTCTCTGAGTTTGTATGATCCTTTTCCGGTAATCTCGATAATTTGATATGGATCTTCCTAGTTCGGCCGAAGTTTCCCTTCGTTGGGGTTCTAGGTGCTTAGTGTGAACTTCCTCAATACTAAGTCCCCAACACTGAAGTGTCGAACGTTGGCCCTTCGATTGTAATGCCTCTCGATCCTTTATTTTTGGGCGGCCAACCAAACAAGACTAGTTTCACGCCTTTCATCTAATAGCTCCAGGCTCGTATTCATGGCCTCGACGTTTGGTTCTTTGACCATATGTCAGAACCTGAGGCTCGATTCTATGACTTCGACCGATATTAAAGCTTCAACGCAATAAACCAACGAGAATGGGGTAGCCCCGATACTGGATTTCAAGGTCGTACGATATGCCCATAGGACTTCGAGCAAGATTTCTTTGCATTTTCCTTTGGCGTCGGTCAACCTCTTTTTGAGGCTTTGTTGGTGGACTCCTCCTGCCCGTTCCAACTAGAGTGGTAGGGTGTTTATAGGATCCTTTTGATCTTATGGTATTTGAGAAACTTGCTTACTTGGCTGCCGATGAACTGTTTCCTATTGTCGCACACGATCTCGGCCGATACTCCGAACCGGCATATTGTGTGATCCCAAATGAAATTGATGACTTACTTATCCCCAACCTTCTCATATTCCTGGGCTTCCACTTAGAAAAATAGTCAGTCATAAATAATACTCCCTCCATTTCAATTTATGTGAACCCATTTGACTGGGCACAGAGTTTAAGAAAAGAGAGAAGATTTTTGAACTTGTGGTGTAAAATGAGGCACATATATGTTGTGTGGCTATAAGTCATTTCATTAAGGTAAATTATTTCCAAATAAATAAAGAGGTCATTCTTTTTGGTATGGACTAAAAAGGAAATAGGTTCACATAAATTGAAACAAAGGAAGTATAAATTGAGCCTTACCGGGTGCCCATGGAAGGGGGACCAACGATGTCCATCCCCCATTTCATGAATGGCCATGGTGACAAGACCGAATGTAGCAGCTCCCCGGGTTGATTAATCATCGGAGAATGCCTTTGACATTCGTCGCATTTTCGGACGAACTCCTTCGCATCCTTTTCCATGTCGATCCAGTAATAGCCGGCTCTGATTATTTTTCGAACCAATGATTCGGCACTTGAATGATTTCCGCATGTGCCTTTGTGGACCTCCATCGGAACATACTCGGTATCTCCCGGTCCTAGACATATTGCGAGTGGGCTATCGAATATTCTTCTTAACAGGGTTCCGTCTTTGGACAAGCTAAATCGGGCTACCTTCGTACGCAAGGCCCTCAATTCTTTTGGATCCGAGGGCAATTTTTCGGTCTTTAGATACTCTATATATTTGTTTCTCCAGTCCCAAGTTAGGCTCATTGAGTTTATCTCTGCGTGGCATTCTTCTGCTACCGATCTCATGAGTTGTACGACTACCCCCGAATTAAACTTATCATCATCGACCGACGACCCCAAGTTAGCAAGGGCATCGGCCTCACTGTTTTGATCCCGAGGTACGTGTTGTAGAGTCCATTCCTTGAACCGATGTAATGTTACTTTCAACTTATCCAAATATCTTTGTATTTGTTCCTCTTTGACCTCGAACGTCCCATTAACCTGGTTCACCACAAGGAGGGAGTCGTATTTAGCTTTGATCACCTCCGACCCTAAGTTTTTGTCTAGTTCGAGACCTGCAATCATGGCCTCATATTCGGCCTCGTTGTTAGTCAATTTTATAGTCCTAATAGACTGTCTAAAAACATTTTATGTTGGTGGCTTCAATACAATGCCAAGTTCGAACCCTTTTGCGTTCGAGGCACCGTCCACAAAGAGGGTCCAAATCCCCGAAGAAGTCCCTGAGTTCAATAGTAACTCTCTTTCAACCTTCAGTATTAGGGGCGCCATAAAGTCGGCCACAAAGTCTGCCAAAATTTGACATTTAATAGCAGTCCGAGATCGATATTCAATATCATACCCGCTGATCTCGACGGCTCATTAGGACAACCATCCCGAGAGCTCGAGTTTCCATTACATTTCTCAATGGGTAAGTAGTCATAACACATATGGGGTGACACTGAAAATACAATTTTAGCTTCCTAGAGCCGCTTAGCAAAGCAAGCGCCAATTTTTCTAGGTGAGCGTATCTAGTTTCGGCCTCGCCTAGAGTCCTGCTAACATAGTAAATTGGAAATTGCGTACCTTGCTCTTTCCGGACCAGGACTCCACTTACCGCTATCTCCGATACTGCTAAGTACAAGTATAGTTGCTTGTCCATCTTTGGAGTATGAAGCATAGGTGGGCTCGAAAGATACCGTTTGAGTTCCTCCAAGGCTCGTTGGCATTTCGGGGTCCACGAGAAGTTATTCTTCTTCCTCAACAGTGAGAAGAACCAGTGGCTCTTGTCGAAAGATCTCAAGATGAATCGCCCCAGGGTAGCTATGCGACCGGTTAATCTTTGTACGACCTACATGTTGTCCACAACAATTATATATTCGATGGACTTGATCTTATTGGGGTTGATCTCATTTCTCGGTTAGACACCATGAATCCGATAAATTTACCAGACTCGACTCCAAATGCATATTTCTCCGGGTTCAACTTCATATTGTATTTCTTCAATATGCTGAAGGTTTCCTGCAAATGTTTCAAATGGTCCTCTGCTCGCAGGGGCTTAACCAACATATCGTCAATGTAAACCTCCATTGATTTTCCTATTTATTCCTCGAACATCCGATTTACTAGGCGTTGGTAAGTGGCACAGGTATTTTTAGTCTGAATGGCATCACATTGTAGCAGTAGGTGTCGTACTAATGATGAATGAGGTTTTTTCCTGATCGCCTGGGTTCATCCATATTTTGTTATACCCGGAATAGGCATCGAGAAAATTGAGGATCTCGTGGATCATGCAATCGATGTTGGACGGAGGGAAGGAGTCCTTGGAACATGCCTTATTCAAATCTTTATAGTCTACACACATTCTTAATTTATTCCCTTTATAGGGACTACCACTATGTTTGCTAACCAATCCGGGTACTTAACCTCCCGAATGGACCCTATTTTAAGGATTTTAGATACCTCATCTTTGATGAATGCATGTTTGACTTCAGACTGAGGTCTCCTTTTTTATTTGACCAGATGGAACTTCAGGTCCAGGCTCAGCTTGTGAGTGGTTATTTCCGAGGGGATCCCTGTCATATCAACATGGGACCAAGCGAAACAATATACATTAGCTATAATAATGATTTTTTTACTAAGCTCGGGGATCAAACTCGTGCCCAGGTATACCTTTCGGTCCGTCAAGTGCTCGATCAATATAGCTTGCTCCAGTTCTTCGACTGTCGATTTGGTACGTCGGAATCGTTTGGGCTATGAAAGACCTGGAACTCCGTAGTCATCGTGTTCATCTATCCCATGTTTCTCCTGTTCTGTCGAGACAGGTTTCGGTAAATGCTATTTGGCATCGTCTTTGGCAATCAGGTTCGGACCCTCCGATGTTGAAAGTGCGGACACTGGAATCACTTCGTCAATAACGAACATTTCCTTGGCAGCCAGTTTCTCCCAGTAAACTATTTTGATTCCTTTAGACATTGGGAATTTCACCACCTAGTGCAGTGTTTAGGGTATTGCCCTTATGTTGTGAATCCATGGTCTCCCGAACAAAGCATTGTACCTCATGTCCGCTTCGATCACATAGAACTTGCTTCCTGAATGGTCCCAGTGGTGTTTACCGGTAATGTTATCTCTCTTTCAGTGGTCTCACATGCCATGTTGAACCCGTTCAGGACTCGGACCGCAAACACTATTTGATCTTGTAGGCCGAGTTGTTCCACGACCCTCGATCTGATGATGTTGGCTGAGCTACCTGGATCAATTAACACACGCTTAACTCAAGATTATTTATAAGTACTGATATTACTAGCATGTTGTTGTGTGGTTGTACGATCCCTTCAGCGTCTTCGTCATTGAAAGACAAGGTTCCCTTGGGCACGTAATCCCGAGTCCATTTTTCCCTTGTAATGGATACTTTAGTGCGCTTTAGCATCAGCCCCTAGGGAACGTCGACCCCACCGGTGATCATGTTAATGACGTGTCGAGGTTCCTCCTGCTCGATATGTTTACTAGAATCTCTGTTCCCGAAGTGGTTCTTGGCTCGATCACTCCGGAACTCTCAGAGGTGTCCGTTGTTGAACAGTCGGACTACCTCTTCTCTTAATTGGTGGCAATATTCTGTTATGTGGCCATGAGTTCCATGATATTTGCACATTAGGTTAGGATCCCTTTGGGCTGGATCGGACTATAGATGTCGATGACATTTGGTGTCTTTGATGCGTCCGATGGCAGATACGATGGCGGTGACATTGATGTTGAAGTCTTACTCTGATAATTTTGGCGCTTCTTTAGCCCGATGGGCATGTCGAAACTGTTTTTGCTCATGAGTCCCCGATTGCTTTGACCTTGATCACTTCTCCTTTCATTTCTCACAAGGTTTCGCCCTGACCCACTGCCTTTTCGGTCTCCGTTGTACGGCTGATACCGATCCCTGTTTGATCTCGGTTCATGATCAACGTCTCTCTTGACTCTGTGATTGTTCTGACAGGATAAACGGACCCAGAAGGGGCCCCGAGTTGATCATCCTCGACCCTAATTTTTGATTGATATCGGTTATGCACATCAGACCAAGTAATAACTGGATATTCCACCAGGTTTTGTTTCAAATGTTTTGAAGCCAACAACAACATGCCAATCCGCGGTGCTCCTGGGATTTGGTCGACCCTGGAGTTGTAGGTTTTCACCTTTTTGTCAATGGCTTCGATTTTCTTGTCTCTTGATTCTACCCGTTTTGTCAGCTCCTCGACTATCTTTTTGATCTCGAGATTGGTCCTCGATTCATTTTTATTCGGCTTCTCTGTGATCGGTTCATTTCTGCGGTGACTTCTCGGGATGGATCGGGTTCAATTCTGCTCGGATGCGGCTTTGGTTCTGTAGCTGGGTTATCGATGCCTGTTGAGCCTGCAATATTTCAAATATCACCCGTAAATTGATCCCGTCCCCTCCAATGTCTTGTGTATTTTGGGATGCTGATCGGGCTCCACCACGGACGCTATTCTCGAGGTTGGTAGGCAAATTTGCATTGATGGCCACATGCGAGTTAGCTTCAATCGGGTCCGTGACCGGAATTCCGATGGGGTCAAAAGGTGGTACCTCATCACTTGGTACTATATTGTTATTCTAGCCGTGATGACAGGACTCAACGTCAACATTTAGAGGGGCTGACTGGGAGATTGACATTTTGAGCTTTGACATGAAATTAGAGGCATTTCAAAGAACAAGTGTAAAATAGTGTATTATTGAAATTTGTATCAAAGGCACTATTATCCTTCGTCCCACGGTGGACGCCAAACTGTTTACCCTCGAAATTCGTAATAATTGTATTTGTAAGTGGTTTTAAGGATACCGGATTTATTTGATACAAAGTAGTAAATAAAGATAAATTAAATATACAAAGATAAAGTAAGCTCAAACCACACGAAGAAGATGATTCAAGACTTTGTGAGATATTTGCCCTTGATCCGGGCTCGTATCAACAAGCACTGATCATCGAAAGTAAAAGAACTAACAACAGAGAAAATAATGATATATTGCCTTGGAATGCGGGCTACAATCTGTTTGATGAATTTTCGGACCCCCTTTATATAGTAGGGGAGTCCTACTTTAGGTACAACTCTATAAAAGGTAAAAAATCTCCTGATTTACTGATGTCCGTTCCTTCATCGATACATGCCGAGATCCTCGCCGTAATATCAGGCCGGTCACGAATATTACGACCTTCTGTTGGCCGAGCTTGGTTGCCCGACAGTATTCTTCGAAGCCGTTCAAAGTTAGGACCGATTCCGGACCGTGACCCCGAAATTCTCGGAGTAAGGTGTCATGCCCCGAATTCTGGCTCGATGAGACTAGCTCCTCGACTTTGGTCCCGTGTTATCATATCTCGAATTGAGCTTATTTTGTCGGAGACCAGGATATATCACGAGCTCGATTTTACCCGTATACAATTATTATGCAGGACACCAACTATAATTACTGCAAAAATAATCATGTAATTATAGTATAACTAACTAATTTAATATTTTTTTACATTATCATTACATTCTAATATGATATCGGGTTTGAGAAGCATTTACAAAATTGTTTTGGAAAACTCAGAAAGGCTAGATTTTTCCATAAACAAGCATGCTGAAAATCTAATTATTCAAGTTTTCAAAACGTAAAAACCAACAAAAGATAGATTTTCTTTCCAAAAAGTAAATCCAAACCTCCCATAAAATTTATATTCTAACATTAACGAAAAATGAGGGATATGCAACTTACTTGAAGGACAATTCTCAGCTAATTTGTGTAGCTAATGGCGCCTAGTCATAGTGGTAAATTTGAGATGTTAAAATTTAGAAGTATTAGATTTTATTCTTCCTAAAATTTAATTCATTGAAACTCTCAAGTCTAATACTTAATGTATTATTGCATGCTATCTGAATGATCATAATACACCACCATGTAACACAGTGGACAAATAAAATCTCTACACTATTAACCTGATGTCTCCGATTCATATGTATTGGAAAAATTAGTTGTTTGGGCCTAGACGCCTAGTGCACCTATAAGAGATGCTAGCTAATTTAGGTTTAACTATCGTTCTCTACTGTAGTCTATATTTAAATGCTATTATTGGTGTTGGGAGACTTGTTCACAAGAGAGGGTGGCTAGAGTTAGTTTTCTGCATCTAAATTTAGGATTAATTAAGCTGTAAAAATGAGGGGTTCATTCGTCACGTAAGGATTCTGAACGACGAGTAATTCGAGTCGAAAAATTTAAATTTATTATATCAATAAACTATGCATAAAGGAAAAGAAAGAGTCTTCGATTGTGAATTAGATGTGAAAAGAGCTGCCTTTTGTTTTTTCTTTTTTTCCTGGATGAGGGCTGCTGGTATTCTATGTTGACACGGTTGTGAAAATTAAACCAAATCATAACTGGTAAGACTTAAGGAAGTTGAAATGATTATACTCCATTTCTCCAACGTTGACAATTTAAATTGGATTTTCTTGTTACTTTGTCATGTGAGTCCACATTTGCAAAAGCTATAATACACTCAATCGGGGCAGTATTTTTCCTACTTTATGCAAAGTTTGATCATTTGGAATGACAAATTACTATAATGTTCATGTATAATAAGCTAAATCAATGTCTTTAACTTAAACGTCTCGATTTAGCTTAATGATGTAAAGCTCTTATCTCGAGAAACCCCTCAAAAGGAAAATTTAATTAAGAAATAATATCAAAATGAAATTGGTGATGATTGATCCTTATCTACTTTGATCTCCAAAGAAAAAGACCCAAAAAGATATATTTGTTCCTGTAGGCCTATAAAATTTGTATGAATTAAATTCATAAATTAATTTAGACTACGTTTTAAATTTAAGATATATTAGTCCAAATAAATTTATTGAGTTAATATAATTGGATTAATTATTCAAATATAGATTTAATAAATAAGTCCAAATGTGTTGGGCTAACCCATTTAATTAGGCTATCAATGATGATCCCACTTTATTAAGCCCGAGATGTCATCTTCCTAGAGGTAAGTTTGATGCCACACGTGAAATGACGTGGCACGCCAGGTCAAACGGAAGAGCCAATAGGATCATGTCATGTGTCAAAATGACAAGGCATGCCAAAGTCACGTTAAAAGGCCAATAAAATCGCGCCACGTGTGCAAGTGACATGTTCTGACCAATCAAATGCGGCCTTGTCACTCTTCAATTTGATTGGTCGGAAAGAGTTTGTTCTTATCATAACTCTTCCCTCCCACAACTATAAATAGGGTCTTCATAATTCATAAAAGACCCCACAAGTTATAACAAGAAGCAAGAAATAGCTCGTGGATCAAATGTTGAAAATTCCTCCACAAGTTTCAAGCTTTAAGTAATCAAGTTCAAGTTCAAGAAATCAAGTTCAAGCTCAAGAACGAAGAAAAAATCAAGTTCAAGTTCAAGAACGAAGAACAAATCAAGTTCAAGCTCAAGAACGAAGAACAAATCAAGATTCACGGGTACGAGTTCAAATCAAAGTTCGTGTTAGTTCAATTCAAGATCATCGTTCGTGGCAACAATCAAAGTGTTCACGACGGATAAATCAAATTCAAATTCAAGATCAAGCTCAAAGGTCCTTGAATTTATATTGGAAAAGTAGAATCAGAGAATCCATAGAGATTGTACACTCATATTATTTGAAATCAAATACTACGATTATACAATATCTTTCGTCTTTTCCCGACGCAATTTATTGTCTACAAATTTTGGCACGCCCAGTGGGACAATCTCTACCTCTCTTCTTAACTTTTCAATCACCAAAGTTCAAGAACATTGAAATGGCTTAAAATAAAATCAAGTCCAGTTCGACTTCCACCAAGGCTGCTAATTCCACGTTCTATGCTTATGTGGAAAACATCCTCGGTGTTAACTTTGGAAGTTTTGGACCAGTTACGAGGAGAAAATCAAGCTCGTTAGGACAACAAGCACCTCAAGTGTCGTATGCATCAACCCTTATTTTCGGATTTTCATCCTCAAATGGAGCAAGATCTTTCACAAACGCACACGAATGAGGAAGCGATGTTGCTAAAAAGATCAAGAAAACTCTTGCTCTGCTTGACCTCTCTGGATCCAAGTACTCTGTTGTGATGGAAGATGGTGATGCTTCAAGTGATGGATCCTCCCCACTTATGCCACATACATGAGCCAATTGAAGATCAATCTGTGTGACAATCCATGTCATTCTCCATCGTCCACGACAATCATGCAAGTCATGATGACAAACACTTTATCTGTGGAGGAGCAATTGGCAAACTTGACGGAAGCAATTGCTGGATTGATCAAGTGCATGCAAAATCAAGATGCTAGAATCGACAAGCTAACAGATAGGGTGGGAATATTGATAGAATAAGAATCCACCCATACACCTGGCAAGCTCCCAGAGGTTCCATAGAGTAATTCTCCCCAAGACAAGTTGCATTCACTAAGGCTATACCTATCTCATCTGAAGGGATGATTCCAATCGATCAACTAAAGGAGTTCACTGAAGGAACTATTAAAAGCAAGTACGAAGTTGCTACCAAGTCTTTTCTTACATACACAAAGCCGTATAGTGCAAGGACCAATATGTTAAAAATGTCTATTGGCTATCAACCTCCAAAGTTTCAACAGTTTGATGGTAAATGTAATCCAAAGCAACATGTGGTGCACTTCATTGAAACGCGCAACAATGCTGGGACTTATAGTTATTACCTCGTCAAGCAGTTCGTTCACTCGCTAAAAGGAAATGCTTTTGATTGGATTACAAACCTCAATGCGGGATCTATTGATAGTTGGGATCAACTAGAGTAAGAGTTCCTCTATCGCTTTTATAGCACAAGACGCACTGTGAGCATGGTGGAACTTACAAATACTCGTCAATAGAAGGGTGAACCAATTATCTACTTTATCAATCATTGGAGGAATACAAGCCTCAACTGCAAAGACAAGCTTAGTGAAGCTTCTAGCATTGAGATGTGAATCCAAGGCATGCATTGGGGACTCCGCTACATCTTGCAAGGTATCGAGCCTAGTACAATTGAAGAACTTACGATTCGTGCCCATGACATGGAATTTAGCATGGCCTCCGCTGGAAACGAAAGGTTGCCTATCTATGAGCCTCGCAAAGGGAACAACAAGTAAGAAATCAGAAAATGGAGCAAGTTTGCACCCAAGCCTGACAACAAAAAAGCTATGAATGTCGACACATCACCTGTGAAGTTCACAACGAAGGTGAGCAAGTAACAAAGTACAAAATCCACTTCTTTTCAAGATAAACCAAGTGTAAAATTGACTCTAAAATAAATGCAAGAGAAGGAGTACCCATTTCTGGATTCTGATGTGCCAGCAATTTTTGATGAACTCCTCGAGTTAAATCTTATTGAGCTTCCGAAGATGAAGCGGCCAGATGAAGTTGGTATAATGAATGAACCAAATTACTGCAAATACCATCGACTCATGAGCCACCCTATGGAGAAGTGCTTTGTTTTCAAGGGCAAAGTTATGGACTTGGCCCGTGAAAAAAAGATCGTGCTTGAAGATGAGAAGGCAAGTGCGAGCCAGGTCTCTATCACCTTTGGCTCATTTCGTATAGACGAGCTATGCAGTTTAAAAGAAATCAAAGATGAAGAATTACTGGAGAATAACAAAGTCGAAGTAGACGAATATGATGATGGCGAGGGTTGGATATTGGTGACTCGTCGTAGGCGCCACAAAAGGAGCCCACAAAAAGAATCAATAGAACAACTAACAAGGAAAATGGTGGTGAATAAACCAAGGAAATGGAATTCAGTTAAGCATTTAAAGAAAGTAAAAGTGGAGGTGCACCATCCTCAAAATCCACAACATCCATTGACCTTGGAGGAGTTCTTACCAAGTTGGTTACGCACGAAAATTTCCCATGAGGGTATTGATGCCTCTTGTTTCCATGCTGACAAAGGGGAAGAAAAGAATGATGACCTACCATCGGCACTATCTTCGAAATAGCTCATCAAGAAGTTAATGCTTGTGAAGAAAAATGTACGTTCACAAATGACGGTCTTCTACAAGGTGACACTCCTCATAACCACCCATTGTACCTGGTTGGCTATATGCGCGATGAAATGGTAAATTAAATTTTGGTTGATGGAGGATCCTCAGTGAACATCTTGCCAATTCGCACTGTGAAAGAACTTGGTATTCCCATGAACGAACTCTCAAAAAGTCGTGTGTGATTCAAGGATTCAACCAAGTGGGGCAAAGATCCATAGGTGCTATCAGGTTGGGAATCACCATTGAAGATATGCAATCAAGTGCATGGCTGCATCTGATCGATGCAAAGACTTCTTACAACATCTTGCTTAGAAGGCCTTGGATACATGAAAATAAAGTAGTTCCATATACATACCATCAATGTTTAAAATACTACGAGGGTGAAATCGAGAAGAAGATAGTTGCTAATGATGAGCCATTCACCGAGTCTGAGTCACACTTCGCCGATGCAAAGTTCTACTTGAAGAACCGCATTGTGAATGAGCTAAAAGATGATGATGTCATGAAAAGAAAGAATTAAGAGCCCACAAATAAAAGGGCTGAGGTGACTGCTGGTAAAGCCAAAGTTGTTACTGAAGAGGTACAACCTAACTCGAATAAATCTTATAGCGGGGATATTGCATCTTATGGCAAGAAAGTAACTCATGCGCTCCATTATGTCCCTAAAAGGAAGAAAAATGAAATTGAATCATCTAATCTCCAAACTAACATGCTAAAGGATTTAACTTATCCAGTAAAATGAATTGAGGCAGTAAAGTTGTCCTCAAAGCCACTTGAAGGGTTTGTGACCCAAAATCGTTTGCAGAATGTGGCACTCCCTATAAAGCGAACAGATGAAGGTTTTGATCCTAATACTTACAGGTTATTTGCAAAAGATGGATACAACCCTGATAGGTTATAAGTAACTTTGTTTTATATTTTGATGATCTAACAAACTTATTGCCGAGAACCAGATAAGGAACCTGATTCACTTTTAGTACACACTCTCAAGCGCATGAAAACAACCTGACTCAAGCTGGAGAGAGTTGTCAGAACTTCAGACAGAACTTCAGAAGCTAAAGAATCAGCACAAGGAACAGATGATCTTGGGTTCCCCTGGTGACTGTACGAAGTCAACTCTCTACAGCTGGAAAGTGACTGATTGCACTGCACACGCAAACAGTACATCACAGTGCAACAGTCATTTCCATTGGGAAGGACCTTGTACCATTAAGTGCTTATATCATTCAAGTGATGTCATCAATGTTATATTAACATTAATCCCATAACAAAACATCACTTGAACACTTAGAGAATTTACTCAAAAACTCCAAGTGATTGATTATCAAGAACAACAATTCTCCAATGCATCAAGAACAAAGTACACCGCTACTATGGACCAGTTCCTATATCAAGTCTTTGTATGTCCTTAGTAGAGTTGTAACTTTGTAATAGTTCTTCATTGTAATTCCTACTTAGCTTGTCTAGATGCATTGACTAGGAAACTCTTGTAAATCATAAACTTCAGTATTTGTGTCGTGGCTAGAGTTAGTCATGTGTTTAAGTATTTGTAATAGGTGTATTGTAAAATGGCTTGTAATAGGTGTGTTACAAGTTAGTGAGGGATTAAAAAGTTAATTCCTAGGTTACGTAGTTTGTAATATAAAAGTTGATCATAGTGAAGTTGAAATCTTATAAGTGTAGATTGTGGTTTTTAATCCCATTGAGCCGGGAATTTTCCACGTAAAATTTCTCTGCGTTATTTACATTCTGTTGTGTGTGTATAATCTGTGAAACATATAGAGAACCTGGTCTCTATATAGTGTGGTGGATCCTCATATTCTATTAAACCCGAATGAGCCGTCAAAGTTAGGGAAGCTCCCATCAGAAGCTGCAATAAGGCAACCACGTGATGGTTTGGGATACAAGCAACCGTCACCAGTGCGCATCTCCATAAGAAGGACGAGTAACAATTATATCACTGTAGAAGATGAATCTTCCACTTCTAACAAGCCTTTTATCTCCGATCGACTTGGAAATTCAACTATGAGGGCTTTCGTGTTTGAGAGGTCGGGTCCATTAAAGAAGGGGAATAAGCTCTAGAGAAATTATCGAAATACAAGAACACCCGCTTCGCCCAAAATTCAGAAGATCTCAAAGTATTTCCAAAGTCTGGTTCCTTCTAGAATGAGGCGACAAACAAAAGTCATGGTTTTGTGTGATGAGGTACTAAAGGTGAATCCATACACTGTGGTCTACACTAAAGAACGTGATGAAGAAGAATAAAGTGTGAGTTCTTCGTAACATGTTACTACATAAGGCGAGCACGGTGTTTTATATCTTATGGAGGATGACGAGAGATTGTAGGATGTTTCACTGTGTTATCACATATTCTTCAATGATGGGGAAACATATAGAAGATGAAGATGCAAAAGATGCTCCACATGAACTTGAAGAAGGGGTGAAGACGACAATTGATGCCTTAAAAGAAGTAAACCTTGGCACTGATGAAGAACCAAAACCCACCAACCTAAGTGCTTTACTAGAGGTTGATGAAGAAAACACTTATTGAGTTACTCAAGGAGTTTAGGGATGTCTTTGCTTGGAGTTACAAAGAGATGCCTGGCTTGGACCCTAAAGTAGCAGTCCATCACCTTGCAGTCAAGAATGACACTTGTGTTATTAAGCAAACTCAAAGGAACTTTAGGTCGGACTTGGTTCCCCTGATTGAAACCGAAGTTAACAAACTCATCGAAGCTGGCTTTATTCGTGAAGTTAAATACCCAACATGGGTTTCAAGTATTGTCCATGTAAGGAAGAAGAATGACCAGATTCGAGTGTGCGTTGACTTTAGGGATCTCAATAATGCGTGACCCAAAGATGAATTCCCATTTCCTATTCCAAAGCTGAAGATCGATTCTACCATTGGGTACGAGGCAATGCCATTCATGTATGGTTCATCAGGCTATAATCAAATTCGCATGGCACCAAAAGATGAAGAGCTTACTGCATTCCGCACCCCAAAAGGTATTTATTGCTACAAGGTAATACCATTTGGCTTGAAAAAAATTGGTGCCACTTACCAAAGGGATATGCAGAATATTTATGATGACCTTCTCCACAAGAACGTTGAATGTTATGTTAATGACTTGGTAGTAAAATCGAGAAAGAGGAGCGGCCACTTAAAAGACTTGAGAATGGTATTTGAGTTACTCCGGAGGTACTAACTTAGGATGAATCCATTGAAATGTGCCTTTGGAGTTAATTTTGGAAAGTTCCTTGGATTCATTGTCCGGCATCGAGGGATCGAAATTGATCAACCCAAAGTTGATGCAATTTTGAAAATGCTTGAGCCTCGAAATATTCATGAATTAAAAAGTTGCAAGGGAAGCTAGCTTATCTTAGGAGATTCATCTCGAATCTATCTGGGAGATGCCAACCATTCAGTCGTTTTATGAAGAAAGGTGTCCCTTTTAAGTGGGACCAAGCGTGTAACAATGCCTTTGAGAGCATTAAATCCTACCTGATAAAGCCTCCAGGTTTTGGCCGCCCCTATACTTGAAAAGCCGTTGATACTATATATTTCAGCACAAGAAAGGTTTGTTGGAGCATTGTGGCCCAAGAAAATAGTGAAGGAAAAGAAAGCTCCCTTTACTACTCGAGCAGGATGATGACACCAAATGAGCTGAATTATTCGCCAATTGAAAAGTTATGTTTGACACTAGTCTTCTCAATTCAAAAGTTGAAGCACTACTTTCAAGCTCATGTTGTATGAATTAAATTTGTAAATTAATTTAGACTACATTTAAATTCAAGATATATTAGTCCAAATAAATTTATTGGGTTAATATAATTAGATTAATTATTCAAATATGGATTTAAATAAATAAGTCCAAATGCTTCGGACTAACCCATTTAATTGGGATACAAATGATGAGCCTACTTTATTAAGTCCGAGATGTCATCTTCCTAGAGGCCTAGTTTGATGCCACACATGAAATGACGTGGCACAACAGGTCAAACGGAAGAGCAATATGATCATGCCACGTGTCAAAATAACAAGGCATGCCAAGTCACATTAAAAGGCCAATAAAATCGCGCCACGTGTGCAAGTGACATGTTATAGCCAATCAAATGTGGCCTTTTCACACTTCAATTTGATTAGTCAGAAAGAGTTTGTTCTTATCATAACTCTTCCCTCCCACAACTATAAATATGGGTCTTTATAACTCAGAAAATACACCAGAAGTTATAACAAGAAGCAAGAAATAGCTCGTGGATCAAACGCTGCAAATTCCTCCACAAGTTTCAAGCTCCAAGCAATCAAGTTCAAGTTCAAGAAATCAAGTTCAAGCTCAAGAACAAAGAAAAAAATCAAGTTCAAGCTCAAGAATGAAGAACAAATCAAGTTCAAGCTCAAGAACGAAGAACAAATCAAGTTCAAGCTCAAGAACGAAGAACAAATCAAGTTCAAGCTCAAGAACGAAGAACAAATCAAGATTCAAGGAGTACGAGTTCAAATCAAAGTTCGTGCTAGTTCAATTCAAGATCATCGTTCGTGGCAACAGTCAAAGTGTTCACGACGGATAAATCAAATTCAAATTCAAGATCAAGCTCAAAGGTCCTTGAATTTATATTAGAAAAGTAGAATCAGAGGATCCATAGAGATTATACACTCATATTATTTGAAATCAAATACTACGATTGTTGCAATATCCTTCGGTCTTGATTTTTTTTCCTGACATAATTTATTGTCTACAGTTCCATTTTACTTTATATTAGGGCTCATGAAGTTTGAAAAAGAAATAAAGACTTTAATATTAGTGATTATTAACATATCTTAAAATTATCTGACTATAAAAGCATGTCATTGACAAAATTAAAAATTTAGCTAAAGTTTTTAAAATATATAAATATGTTTTTAGCAATTAGCTTAGAATTAGATGATGAAGAATCACAATATTGTATTCATTGACCTAGCCTATCGAATTAAAAAGCTGAATTATCAAGAGTGTTTTTGTCACCTGCTGTTGATATTTTAACTGTATGATCTTATTATGATACAACTAACGAAATATGAAATAATAAATTGTATAATATGTCTCTCTGCCCTAATTTATGTAATAATATTTGATTGAGTACGAAATTTAATAAAAAAATAACAATTTTTAAATCTTGTGATCTAAAATAAATCATAGATATTATATAGCTATAAATAAGGTAAAATGAGGACACTTTAAAGTTAATTATTATCAAATATAAAAATAAATTATTTTTAAAAATTGATTAAAAATAAAAAAAATCACATAAAATAAGACCGAGAATGTGATAGCTGATTAAGATATAAAATGTTGCATTCAGAAATGGCTATGATGTCCTGTTCCTTATCAATTATTGAGTGCAAGATGAATCATTCATATTTCCTTCTACAATTTTGTCTTATCCAAGTTATATGAATCTTTTTTGTTCCTTTTTTCTTTATTTGATAAATGTCATATCTTATCAAATTCAAGCTTTAATTGTGGCCTAAACCTTTGTAAATGTTGTTTTACTTTGTCAATTACATGTTTTGAAAAAAGGGCCTAGAGATCAAATCCCAATGTGAATTAGTAGGGATAATTTATAAAGCAAACAAGTCTATGTATGACAACTATAGTTGTTGGCTGAGAAATAGCCCTTTGCCCACAAATCCCCACATTTCTGTTCTATCATATTAAATACGAACCTAATCACTTTGCTAAAAACAAAACAAGATAGGTAAGTGAAAATGATATAAAATGATTAAAGATAAAAATACTTTAATCTCTCCAATTAAATAAAGCAAAAGTGATTATCATCATGGAAACATAACTAATGAACTTTCCCAAAGTTTGAAAAAATATGGCGCCTCAGTCTAAATATATCAATTTTTCAACCCCAAAAAGCTCCTATCACACCCCCTTTTCCCCACAATTTTTCTCTATTTTAGTTATGGTCAAAATAATTGCATAGCGTTAGGTGGTCAGCATAGTCTTTTGAATATTCACCAATACCTACTAAGAACTTTCCCCCAAGATTGCCACCCCAAATGTGCAATTATACATCAAAGATTTTAATTTCAATACAACCAATAATATAAAATATAATTTTGTGTAACTTTTATAATAAGCAGAATTAGTTACTTAAAAAGTAAAACAAACAACTTGTAATAATATGTTAAATTACATTGACAATATAATAATTATTTACGTTATAAGTTGTTATTAGTGTATATAAATTAATTCTACTACATCAGATGGAAATACAAGGGTAATGTAAATCATTTCACTCTATCATTGTAATGTATGTAGTTCAACTTGTGATAATATATTAATTATTAGTTTTTATCAAATTATCATTATTATTTTATAAGTAGTCTGAAAAGGGAGTCTTGAAACAATAGTAAAGTTGTTTTCATGTGACCTACAAGTCACGTGTTTGAGCCATGCATCAGTTACTGATGCTTATATCATGGTAGACTGCCTACATCATAACTCCTTAGGGTACAACCCTTCTCCGAATCTTACGTAAGCACTAAGTACGCTGTGTGCTAGGCTGCCCTTTTTTTCTAAGTAATCTACTTTTTACGCTGTCAATACATAAATCAGAAATGCCAAATAAAATATCCAGAACACAAAATTAATGCCAGAACACTAAGACATGGTTTAAGATCTTACTGTTCCCCCAAAAACTTCTCCTTACATATTGAAGAATTAATCCAAATAACCGCCCAATCAATAATTTAAACTAAAAATAATCGGTGAAGGTATAATGTATATATAATTTATGTATTATATATATATATATAATTGTATATAATTAATATATAATTTATGTATTTGACTAGAAAAATAAATAATTAATATAATTAACTATTTGTGTAAAGATCCCTTACATATTTTCATTGTAATTTTGTTCCTTCCTCCCTTGAAAGGTCCACCACATCTCCAATCATTCAAGAGGGATGAAACACAAGAACAGACAAACTGTATCCAAGGTACAAAAAAACATGAAGAAAAAGACAAACAAAACCCACAAAAATTGTTCTATCTTAAATCTAAGACCAGGCAATTTTCACCTGAATTAATGTCTAATGTACTATATACTAAAACAAGCCCAAAAATACAAGATAAAAGAGAGAGAAAAAGAAAATAAAGAGAACTGGTGGATATATTTATAAAAGGACACCTCGATTTTACGATATACAAAATATTTCGTATTCATATAGGGGTGAGAAAAACAGTGGCATCTGATTATTTACAAAGACTTGGGATCTTTACTTTTTTTTCCCTTCAAGCATCCATGTCTGAGATCACTGGTCCCACTAATTTGAATTCGCGCAATTGAAACGTTGTATTACCGCTCTATATGGCTGAGGACTGGCTTTTCTTCAATTGAAAGAGAATTCCTCTTAATAAAATCCAAACAATCTGCTATAGCTTCAGCATAAAATGAATTTGAACGTGTATAAGACTTTAACCTAAAATCACTTCTGTTTCCATAAATAGAATAATCAGCTTGTTTTCTTGAGACCAAATTCCTGTTGCTGTCGTAGCTTTCATCTTTCTGTTTTCTACCATTAAAATTCTTCTTCAACAGATTTAGAACATTCCCATATGATGATTTCCATGATTTTCTGAAAATCTTGAACAAATACAAGAATTTTACACGTAGTTTTTGCACTGAAAATCTTCTTGAATTTACCTTAAAACCTCTTATTCCATAACACCTTCTTCCAATTACTCTGTTGTAACCCATATAACCCATGATATTAATTTGTTTTTTCAATCGATGGATAGGGTTTTGAGGTTATAAATAAGTGGGGAAAATGAATCAAGAAAAGAAGAAGGCAATGATTTCAAGTTGGTGTGGAGAAGGAAAGAACTTGGAAAATGATGGTTTTAAGAGGAGACTTTTGAAAACGCGGAGGTAAGACTTAAGAGAGGAATATATAATTCTATTTTTATACAAATAGTAAATGAGGTAAGAGCACATAGATTATATAGAAAAAACATGCTTTGCTAATTATGTTATGTATGCTAATTGAGGATTAATTATTTGATTAAATTACAATGATTAAAAAAAGTGAGAATAATCAAGATACACCGTGGGGAGACGAGTGATATAGAAATGGGAGGAAATGTCTCGTAGGTATATATATATATATATATATATATGGTGGTGTCCAAGTTAGATTGCCGTATCTTGATTATTTTATCGAGTATCAAATATTAAATATTATCATATTTATTGAAAATTCTATAATAAAAATATACCCAGTATAATGTCACATAATGAAATCTGAAAAAAATTAAAATAAAAAAGGTCCTACCGGGATTCGAACCCAGGTCGCTGGATTCAAAGTCCAGAGTGCTAACCACTACACCATAGAACCATAGACTTATTGGATAATTTTATCTACCAAAATTTAGACAGAATTTTTTTTAGTTTTTTTCTTTGAATTGAAAACATGGTATCCCATAAATTTAGAGGTGTCAAATTGGCCATTTGATCAAGGGATTGTTACTCAAATAGTCAATTAGATTCACTGCTTACTTTTTCTATTCGATATACATAAATTATATATTAACTATACATATTTATATATACATTTATCGGCTATAATTTGTTTAAGAGATTAGGTGGACGGTTATTTGGGTTAATTCTTCTTTGATTAATTGAATGGGTCAAAGAAACTCAAATCATTTTGAGCCAACCGGCCCAAAGTTAGCTTGGGCCAAAGTTAAATGATCAAGATGGCCAAATAACGGGAGAAATTCAAAAATAACTATATTTACAAGTGATCATTCAGAAATAGTTACAGTTTCAAAAGAAATCGAAATTTAGTCATTTTTCGTGTAAAAATAAATCTAAACGAAATTACTGTTCAATATCCGGAAAATACTCCAGCATAATCTGAAATTTCCAGCATAATATACTGGAGTTCCAGTATAATATATCGGTGTAGCATAATATGCTTGAAGTTCATACACAAGTGGTCCAATCTCCAATATATTATGCTGAAAGTTCATACACAGGTGCACCGATATCCAGTATATTATGCTAGAACTTTCCGTGTTGGAGCAAAATAATATCTATTTTTCAATGACTTTACAAATACTGACTATTTTGAATGACCAGTCCGAAAATTGGCTAGCTCATACTAGCCAGCTTTGGCCCATCAAGTTAGTATTTTGACCTGTTTTGAACCAATAGTTTGATGGATCATTTTGGGTTTTCATTAGATCAAGTAAACAAACAGATCATAACTCACCCATTTAAACTTGAACAGATTGCTAAAGTTAAGTTGATTTTATCAACTTTATTCCATTTCCACGAATATAGTGACTGGAGTGGTTGCGAGATTAGATTGGCATAACAAAGAACTGCTGGCATGCAATACACAAGGTTTATTAATTAACATGTGAAATTGATTTCTTAAGTCTAAAGTCTCACAATTTTTTCTGATTAATTTCCTGCTTTTGAGTGGCCTACTTTTCTATTTAATCAATAAGCTGTCAGGTATTTCATCATAAAGTGTATATATATACACTGTACGGATTGCATTTGTGTATACAATATTCTCCACTAGAAAAGATTGCGAGGGGGCCTGCATCACTTTAAAATTTGGTGATATATAAAAACATTTATTTACTCTCACAAATTGGAATGCTAGCAGTTTTCCATTACGGATAATTTGGTATAATAATTTATTAACGGTCAGGTCGTGGAGGATATGGTTGGGTCGAAAACATATAATGTAAAAACGGATAAAATATTTTAATTGATCTTTTTTTAATATCACTAGAAAATGAGTTACTAATTGGCGAATAATATAGATATCTATATATCCATGACTTTTGAATATGATTATTTTTGAAAGAATTTATAGTCTCGCAAACTTGAGGACCTCAATTTAAGTTTTTACAATATAAAAATAAGAACTTATTAGCTATCTACCGATTATTATTTTTTAAGTCGATAATATCGATCTTATTCAATCATTTTCTTAGAAATGATAAATAATTATTTTTTATTCATTTTGCCACCGCTTCGGTCTAATCCTTTTCTGTTGCTGCTGTGTCGGCTTAGCTTCTAGTCTTCGTGGGTTGTTCTTCGAAATCTCAGTTATTATGAACTGTTATTTATAGTTAATTTTTAGGTAATTTGAATTGTAGAAGTATTTTTGCATTATATTATCCATATATAAAAATTAAATCTTTGTGTAAAATATATGTAATAGGATTACAATGTTAACATGACAAAACAAAAAAGAAATGTCGGCAGTTGGAGTGTCAAGACCCAAGTTCCAGGGTCTAGTCTGTGCCTTATTTGACAAAAACACCTTGTTTAAGTTTTATATTGGAATCAATTATGGCTCAAATTTGGACCCAAAATATTTTTTGTCTATCTAAAGAAAAACATGGCAATTGTTTTTTGTTTTCGTTTTTGTTTTTGTTTTTGTTTTGTATAAGTATGTTCTACGCAGGCGTTGTACAAAATATTTACTCTATTATGTAGGTAATTACATGTAGGGATGTACATGGATCGGGTTGGTTCGATTTTTAATAAAATCAAACCAAATTAACAATATCGGTTTGAATTGATTCGATTTTGTCGGATTTTTCGGATTTTTTTATTACATGAATATTATTTGAATCTTACTTTGTTAAAGTTATAGATAAAGTTTTGATAATTGAATATATGTTTAGTAAATATTGAAAAAATTAATAAACATATAATCTATTAAAATATTTCAATAGGAAAAAATTGTTAGTAACACTTGATAGTTAATTTCTTAGTTTCTATCAATAATTTTTCGTTAATGTACGTTTTCAAGGTTAACACATGAGAGGACCCCAAATATTTCTACATTTTTTTAAAGAAAATTCAATATAAAGTCTTCAATATATATATACGAAATTATATATTTGTATATCGGTTTGATTCGATTTTTTTACTCAATACCAAACCTAGTCGGATTTTTTAATCAGTTTGATTTGATTTTTCAGTTTGGTACTATTTTCCGGTTCGATTTAAACACCCCTAATTACATGTAGGGATGTTTTTTGATAAATATTAAAGTAATAATCTGACAAAAATATAACCAACAGATTATCACTAGTTAAAGCTAACCTTAAAAGAATCTTTATACAAATAGTTTATGACCATACAATTAATTTTGTGGCTCTTTACAAACTTATTTTTAGTTTTATGATCATATCTCTTTTTTACACATGAGAGATTTACTTTACACTTAAAAGATCTGTCATTTACATATAAGAGATCTAAAAAGCTCATGCTACTACGCAAGCTATCCACCTTATTAGGAGGTTGGTGGAACAATACATGGATAGGAAGAAGGATCTGCACATGATATTTATGGGTCTGGAGAAAGCGTATGACGCGGTTCTTAGAGAGGTTCTTTAGAGATGCTTGGAGGCTAAAAGTGTGCCGACTGCTTATATTCGAATACATAAATGTATTATGAAGCTAAGACCCGGGGTTAGGACAATGAGATGTGACTCAGAACATTTTTCAATTGCTATGGGGTTACACCAAGGATCTGCGCT
The DNA here is from genome assembly GCA_005239505.1 of Nicotiana paniculata. Classification (NCBI taxonomy): domain Eukaryota; kingdom Viridiplantae; phylum Streptophyta; class Magnoliopsida; order Solanales; family Solanaceae; genus Nicotiana; species Nicotiana paniculata. The sequence continues at coordinate 1,628 of ML314720.1, read as the reverse complement.
CATCCCGTTCTTATTTTCTTCGGTGATGGACGCACTGACACACCATACTCAAGGGGAGGTGCCATGGTATATGATGTTCGCTGAGGACATAGTTCTTATTGATGAGACTTGAGGCGGCGTTAATGAGAGGCTGTAGGTTTGGAGATAGGCCCTTGAGTCTAAATATTTCAAGTTGAGCATGACTAAGATGGAATACTTGGAGTGCAAGTTTAGCGCCAAGCCAAGGAAAGCAAGCATGGACGTGAGACTTGAATCACAGGTCATCCCTAAGATAGGTAGTTTCAATTACCTTGAGTCGGTTATCTAGGGGGATGGAGAGATGGACGAGGATGTCAGACATTGTATAAGGGTTGGGTGGATAAAATGGAGCTTAGCATCTAGAGTCCTGTGTGACAAGAAAGTGTCACCGATACTCAAAGATAAGTTTTATATAGCGGTAGTTAGACCAGAAACGTTGTATGAGGCTGAGTGTTGGAAAGTTAAGAACTCACATATCCAGAAGATTAAAGTAGCAGAAATGAGGATGTTGAGGTGGATGCGCGGGCACACTAGGATGAATAAGATTAAGAATGAAGATATTCGAGAGAAGGTGGGCATGTCTCCCATGGATGATAAGATGTGGGAAGTGGCTCAGGTGGTTAGGGCACGTAAAGAGAAGAAACCTAGATGCTCCGGTAAGGAGGTGTGAGCTGTTGGCTTTGGTGGGTACGAGAAGAGATAGAGGACAACCTAAGAGGTATTGGTGATAGGTGATGTGGCAGGACATGGTATGACTTCAGATTTCCGAGGACATGACTCTTGATAGGAAGCTACGGAGGTCGAGCATTAGGGTTGTAAATTAGGAAGTAGTTGAGCATATTTCTACTTTGTACCAGTGTGAGGCTAGTCTGATAGAATTTTGTCTTAAACTGCTAGTGGTTAATGTGGTGTTCACACTACTCTTCCGTTTTTATAGTTTTAGGCCTTATTTACTGGTTATTATTTTTGCTTTTCATCTATTTCCTGGTTCCTATGATAAGGGCAGCCCGGTGCACTAAGCTATCACTATGTGCGAGGTCCGGGGAAAGGCCGGATCACAAGGATCTATTATACGCAACCTTACCTCATGGTCACATGCCAGCAACTCTAGCAGTTAGGCCAAAGCTCCCCTTCTTCCTGGTTACTATGATGCTGTTATTATGTCTATGGTTTCTGTTGATGGTACTGATATATTTTTTCTTTTTGTCTTCTTGAGCCGAGGGTCTATTGGAAACAATCCTCTACTCCTCGTTGTAGGGGTAAGGTCCGCGTACACACTATCCTCTCCATACCTCACTTTGTGAGATTTTACTGGATCTTTGTTGTTGTTGTTGTACATACAACTTACATTTATCGGCAGCCAGTGAAAGAATTGATAGAACATGTGCAACGAAAGCAAGCATACAATTCAGGCATCAAATACATGTAAACTAGACAATGCTATAATCTCAAGATTAAAAGCACTAACCTTTTGAAATCGTTTCACAAATCTTCCAAGCAACAAGAATCCAGGTCTGCAGTCTTCTGCTATATGCCTAGTAAAACCGTGGACGATTTTGCTTTTGGGTGGGCAAAAACAATACAACTCTCAAAAGTAAGTAATTAGGTGA
>ML314718.1:0-35366 GCA_005239505.1 Nicotiana paniculata | reverse complement strand
CCTTTTCAGGTCATCATCACTGGGTTCTTTGTTTCTATTAACTTCACAAGAAAAAGAAGAACCATCAAAGTAAGGGGTTGGGGGAAGATAAGAAATATAAGCACAACCATGAAAGTGACCATCTTGACCACCACACATATCACACACATTCCATACATAAGATTGAGTTGGTGCACATAACTCGCTCTCCGAAATATTTTGATAATTTTGACCTGGGTGGTTTCCTCCATAATATGCATAACGAGGATCACAAGTAGAATCAACATCCAAACTCTCATAATTCCATGATGCCATGTTTTTTTCAAATTAACAAATACAACTAAAATAAAGAAAATAAATATCAAATACTAAAAAAATCAAACTTGAAACCTAGTAATATGTACAATTACAGCTAAACTTGATAATATCGTTAACTCCCCGGCAGCGGCGCCAAAAATTGATCACGCTCAACTATGTCTAATAAAAGACTAAGCGGGCGTTGGAAATATAATCCGGGGTATTATGCCCAGCGTCGATCCCACAGGGAGTTAACGTATCAAGCAAGCTGTCAGAATACTAAACGTTCACTTGGTGTTGTTTAAACTACTACAACTGAATGAAAATATTAAAACTAAAGATTAACTACAATAAGGTGTAAACAATTGTAATAAATATCTAAGGTTATGGTTTCTCACGTCGGTGAACTTACTTCTCGGATACTTCATATAGCTTGATTAGTTGTCAGTATCAATCATGAACACTCTATCTACCATAAATCTCTCTCAAGTAATTATGATAATTTACTAGACGCATTCTCTCAAGTTACGCTAGCTAGATTGCATTACAGTTCACTTTAGATTGCACCCGAAGTATCGTTATTTCTAATCCAACCTCTAAACCCTCGGTTATGACTTTCGTCTATACTCCGGGAGTGATGATGTCCAAACAACTACCTATATATGCAGTCTCTCTCAAGTAGATACATAATAAATAGGAACAGCTAATTGAGGGCCCTTCAATCAACTACAACAAGAACGTAGTTGAACAAATAGAGATTAATCAACCAATCAAAACTATATTAATATCACAATAAGTTTATCCCCCAACGGGTTCCACCAAATCCTAGATTAAAGAAATTAGCTACTCATGCTCATCCTAATCAACTCTAAAATAACTTGCATAATTAAAGTACAAAGTAATGAATAAAAGCTGTAAAAATCGATGTTTGGCTTCTCTGAGTAGTATTCCTCGGTTGACTCTTGTCTCTAATGGCCTCTCCTCTTCAAGTTGTATTTTTGGGTCTATTTATATCTTTAGGACAAACCCTAGACGTGTAGGAGACTTCTATTCAAACCGGGAAACACTTAAAATCTTCAAAACTCAGATTGGACCAGACTAGGGACCTGGATCTATGGCCCTAACGCCTGGATAAAGCCAGGCCAGGCCTGGAGTTATGGCTCTAAGGCCTGGGTAACGCTAGGCTAGGCCTGGCCTTAAGGCTCAAACGCCTGGATAAAGCCAGGCCAGGCCTGGAGTTATGGCTCTAAGGCCTGGGTAACGCTAGGCTAGGCCTGGCCTTAAGGCTCAAACGCCTGGATAAAGCCAGGTCAGGCCCGGACTTAAGGATCAAACTCCTGGCTATAGCCCGGTGCACTCCTCTTCGCCTCTTAAGCGTATTTTCGACGTTTATGACTCCATTTAGCTCGGCTTCCATCTACAATTCACCTACACATGAAATAGACTTCATTATGCACATACAAAGTGTATTTTTATCATTAACGCACATAAAATGTAAGGCATATAACGTGTTAAACCATGAATTCTAGCCACACATCAAATGGGTAGGAAGGAACCGAAGGTACAAGCTTCAACAAAATCAAATTGCACGATATAATAATAAGGAATGGAAGTTATCTAACATTCATGTAGCATCTTGAAGATAAGTACAGACGTCTCCGTACTGATCTGCAAGGCTCTACTAGACTTGCTCATGACTTGTGAGACCTAAGTGAACATAGCTCTCTGATACCAAGTTGCCACGATCCAAATCTCAATATAGGTCGTTATGGCGTCGAACATCGCCATTAGGCCAACCAATGGTGAAATACCAACTTAATTATACATTTTATTATTTTTAAATCATGAATCTTATTAGATAGAGAGATCAATTCATTAAAAATCGTAGATACGTAAAATTTAATTACAATATAAAGTAAGAGTGTGTCAATGTAAAGCAAACCATAAAAAAATTCTAGAACACCCCTAAAACCTGGCGTCACAAGTGCATGAGCATCTACTAGGAAGTACAATAACAATATAACATCTATCTGGAATACAAGACGGAGATGATAAAGTAAATAATTATGATGGAAACTTTGTGTGCTACTTATCGTAGCGTAGAATTCAGCTTACCACAAAGTATCCTCAGCAGCTGCGCCTACGCGCCCAAATGACCACCAAATGAACATATCAAATCCAACACATTTAGTGCAGAAGTGCAGTATGAGTACATAAGTCAACGCGTACCAAGTAAGTATCTAGTCTAACCTCGAAGAGGTAGTGACGAGTGGTCGACATTGACACTTACTAGTGGTGCAGTAAATCAAATATAACAAAGTAGCCAAGTATGAAACATGGTAAGTAAACAATCAGTACACATATAGGCAAATAATATGATATACACCTGAACAATGAACACAAAAGTCCTCAATTATCGGATACCTCCTCAAATGGAATACGTAATGGTCAATACCGAATCAATGGTCACATCTTATGTCAAGAAACTCATGAGTACGGGAGCTCCTTGTCAAGTATTTCGCACGATTCTGTCGAGGCGAGCAGCCCGATCCCGTAAGAGTGTTTCATAGAACTGCCAAGGTAGACGAACTGATCCTTAAGAATGTGATACATAATTCTACCGAGGCGAACAGTTCGATCCCGTAAGAGTGTGTTATAATATACTGCCGAGGTGAACGTCACGATCCTATAAGAGTTGTTGATACCCAATTTTTTCATATATATTTCAAAAATACATATATAGCTTCAAAATAGTGCATGAGCATCAACTATTATTTTTCCATAATTTTCTGTAATTTTAAAAGGATTTTTAATTAATTTATTCTAGCATTTTATTATCTAAATAATTACTAATTACATTACAAATGATTTTATAATAATTTTATTGATGAATTTTATCATTTATATTTATATTAAGCTTCAATCATTTTATGCATAATTATATTTACATCTTTAGGTTATAATTGCAATAACTTTGCAATAATAGCCCATGCGTGCATAATTACTTTATTTACATGAAAAATGAATTTTTATATTTTTATTATATTGAGTAATTATTTTAAATCATTTTTATATACAAATAACATTTTTTATCATCTATAAATTATTTTATTAGTTTAATTGGGTATTTAAAACATAGCCCTTTTTATTAATTTTTTTCGGACCTACCCAGCCCAATACTAACCTAACCCATAACCCAATACCCAAACCCTAACCCAGATCCATACCCGTCCAAATCAGACTCGCCTGCCTAAAATCCTGGCCGTTGATCTCAGAAGATCAACGACTCTTAATCACTCACCCCTTTTTAATTAACCAAACACCCCTAAACCCTACCTCATTTCTTCCAACCCTCCGCCTTTGGATCCCCCACTCCCCTCTCTTCTCTCTCACCCCTTCGAACCCTAGCCCCGCCATCACACATCCTTCTTGATTCATGGGATTTTCCTTCGATTCCATGCCTTATTTGGCTTCATCTCTTTACTGGTTATACGATTCTTCTGTTACTTGATCTGAATCTGAAGAGACTCGAACCAAATCTGGTTCGAAGTCTCTCATATCTCAGATATTTCGTCTATGTTCACTCCGATACCTGTGAGTACGAATCTTTTCTTATTTTATGGTTTCAAATCTCTGGTTCAAATCATATTTGGTTCACTTCTGTCTATTTTTTATGAACCTGGCTATTTCCTGATAAATATTCTTAGATCTTGTTAGACCTGAAACGATTTACTGTTTTTAGTATTTCCTCTTTAAAATTTTGATATTTATGTTTCTTACTACTTTTATTATTTTATGACTGATTTTCTAGGGTTTTGGTTCTAACGAATTTTTGCAAGAAAATGTTTCAACGTTTAATGTTTCACCACTAGTTGCTTATCTATTGTTTGACTGATTTTTTACTTGATTTAATTAGTTCCATCTATATGTATTTCTTAGGGTTTCGATTATTTATTTATCCTACTGTTTCTGCTCGTTTACCTTTAACTCTTTCAATTAAGTGTTAATTGATTTTACTTACCTAAATTGGGTTTTGAAATCAGATTTTCTTTCGTCCCAGTATTTCCTTATTAGGATTTTACATGTTCTTACCTTTTTATGTGATTTATTACTCGTACTACTTTCCTTAACTCCCTTACTGGCCTGATTTTTATGCTTTGATTATGGAACTGACTTCTAATTGATTCCGGAACTACTTCCTTACCTTATTTGATCTGGTACTTGACTAATTATTGATTCCATATAATGCTTTCCCTAAATTAAGTGGTATTAGCCTGATTATATGCTATTTTGTCCTGTTAATTGATTGAAGTCGACTCTAATTGATTCTGAAGTTATTCTCATGCCTTATTTGTGTAGGATTGATTCATTGCCTTATTTATCTATCTCATTGAGACTATTTAAACCCCTTACCCATTTCCTTTAGACATTCGAATCCGACTGTTCTCACAAAAACCTAAGTTCGCTTTGTTCTCTCTTGTTCTGATTTCTATACTAAGTGGTTATTTTTTGGGCGGCTGAAAGCCAAGGCCAAATTATTCTGGAAATTAACTGCTATTGCACCTTTACTTGGTTTTTTCTCAACTGGTATGCTCTAATCTTTGCAATTTCATTCCCTATGCTTTGTTTGACTAGCCTGTTTCAATTCCTAGCATGACTCTGTCCTTTATATGGCTATATGATTTCATTGGATTATACTATTAACTTAAGGCTAAGTTATCTCAAATAGCATGAATCCTCTCCTAAGATTAAGGTTTAGTCTGTTTTCTTGCAAGGTATTGTAAACATGTGATCATTTGTCTAACTCATATATCCTGTCTGTTTTATTCAAATACTTTGCCTAATTGCTTTTGTTTTTTAGCCACGACTGTTTTAAATACTAGAATGAATAATTACCTAATCACATGCCAATCTGCTTGAACTGTGTGCTGAACATGGATTCTGTTTGTTTCTTGGTGCAGTTCTGTTTGCAATCCTGTAATCTGAATCTGTTTGCTTATGAAAATTAAGCTATTTCTAAAACCTGCCCCCTCTTTTTACCCTTTATGCAATGGTTTTTCCAAACTCCTACTCTTAGTTATTTAGGTTCCTACCACCCCTAATATGAGCACTGCCTAGGGTCCTTGAGACTCCTTTGAACTCTAACACCTTGGGGCTGGTTTTCCAATATTTTATGAATTACCTTCTGAATGTGGTTCTGGTGTGAGCATTTCCCGGGGTCCCTGAGGCCCTTGGGAACATTGACACACTAGAAGCCTAGTTTTTAATGTGCTATTGATGGACCATTACTCCAAAGTGGTTCTGTTGGAAGGCCTGGTTCCCATGTTTATATTGGGCCTATGAAGCCTCCATATAGTGTAATGGATACTATTATGGAATTTATTCATTCTCGGTTGTAATAATATTTGTAATAATAGACTTGGTTTGATTAGTGAAAGCCCGGGGTTTCCTTTTATTTTTGTTAAACTTGGCTAGAAATCCTACCTATAGGTTTAATTATGTTGATCAAGTCATGTGATTGCTACTACTTGTTTAGTGATCCTGCCTATAAGAATTTCTGGATTGTTTAGTTCTGTACTTTTAGACCCACATATTAGAGATCCTGTTTATAGGCCTTTTCGTTAATTCTGCATTAGAAATCCTTTCCTAGGATCCACACATTTTAAAACCCCAATGTGCATTAATGACCATGTCTATAGGATTCTGTTTGTTTGAAATAATAACCTTTTTCTGCCAATCTGCTTAAAATTCTGCCTACATACGTTTAATAGATACCATGCTCACAGGAAATAAAGATCAGTTCAAACCTAGAAATCATGCCTATAGAATTTGAACTAATAGATATCATGCCTATAGAGTGAAATCAGTTTTCAAACTTAGAAATCCTGTCTATAGGAGTTTAAATCAAGTAAGTAATTAGAAATCATGCCTATAGGAAGTAAAGATCAGTCTCAACTTAGAAATCATGCCTATAGGGGTTTAAATAAATTCTGCAATTAGCAAGCATGCCTATAGGACTTAAAAGGAATAAAAATCTGTCTTTATGAGTTAAAACTCTGCAGTTCACTTAGAAACCATGTTATAGGTCTATAATAAACTCGTAGAAACCATTCCTATAGGATTCCGTTAATCAGTTATGAGTTCGACCAATTCTAGCTTTCACTTAGGCAAATCTGTAAGGGCTGCTAATGATTCTGGGCCTAAATATTGTGATAATTTGCTGCTTGGAAGTTCCCAGAATCATGCTTAATCAGTAGTCAAGCTAATAGGTCCCGATGTTCGCTTTAATAAAACCGCTTCTTTACATTTTGTTTCTGCTCATATAGATATCCTGCCTATAAGATTCTAAAATTAACAAAGTTTGTTGATTCAATTGCGTGCATTTGTTGCTTACGTGTGGAGGTTAATGCGATCCCTTATTTGTTTTCATACATGAAAGTCCTATTTGTATTATTTTGTCGCCTAGATTTCTCATTTTTTAAAGTAAATATAGGTCAGTCTAGAACCACCCTAAATAGAGATCCTAATACCTTCAAGGCCATAGGTAAGGGACGGGTAGTGCACACATAAGGAACGAGTTAGAAGATATTAGAACACTTAGGTAACAACTGAAAGATAGTAATTGGGTAGTAAAGGAGATGATAGTCTGTGCGCTAATGCTATGAGTAACACCCCAACTTGGGGAAGTTACAAAGTATTGCATGGAATGCTCCTATAGGTTAAAAAACCTAGGACCCCCTTAATCCCGTTTATAGTAACTTGTATTGTCCAAATTGTTTTCCTCCCCTTTTTAGACTAATTTTCTTAATTTAGGTTCATCCGGGACTCATCGTTGTGGACCTCGATGGGTGCCTAACACCTTCCCCCCGAGGTAATTTGGGCCCTTACCTGATCTCTGGTGACGCAAACTAGTTTATGAGTTAATTTCTCTAGGTGCCCTAACACACCTTAATCCGTTAGGTGGCGACTCTTCTAATTCCTTACCCAATCCAAAAAAGAAGGAGTTGTCCTAGAAATGTCGAAACCCGATTTCGCGAGAAAAAGGGGGCGCGACAGCGTGGCGACTCTGCTGGGGATAATTTCTAGGCTCTTACCATAATGAACCTGATTTTTTGAATTAGTCTTTAAGCATGCATTTATTATTCCGTCAATACTTGAATATCCCTTCCCCTTCCCACTTTATGTGGATTTATTCGCCTATCTTAAGTTATTTACTATTCTTGTTTTATTACTCTTTACTGTGGAAACTGACTTGTCTCTTTGTTTTCCTTCTTAACTGCCTTTATAATTATTAAATACCGCATTTTATCATTTTTCATCATGCAAATACTTGACAATGTGTTAGTTTATTTTTGCACAAATCAAGCTCAACATCATATTCCACTCGTGCATAATTAATACCATAGCAACTCTTGATGAGTGTTTGCGCTCTTCCTATATCACCCCATTTGAATTTGGAAAGGCTTATTTGCGGTAAAACTAGTCAATCAACAGTGGAGTCGACGGTTCCGTGCCTTTGCCCCTCAAGTCTTCCGCTTAAGGGTACCAATCTAGACCTCTATAGAAACCTTACTCATAGTATAACTGTACATGCATCATGGTCAAACCTAGCCTGGGTTAATATGTTGTCCACATAATAATCCTTTAAAGAAAGCCTTGTCCAAAGTCCACCGGGGTTCCCATAATCCCAACGGACGCAACCACGATCTGTGCATTAATTTGGAGAAATAAGTGCCAATATGCTAATCATTAATGTATAAATAGTCGAATCTGGAGGGGGAAAGGGTCTAACTCTAAGTCCCCAGGTTCGGCATGGTCCGTGACATACCACCATTCTTGCTATATTGGTAGGAAGACCTTCCGTCAAGTGATAAAAACCATGTGAAAAGAGCCCTTGGAAACCTACCTTTCTTATTAGATATCCAACCAAATAATATGTTGATTGAAGCTGCTACTATGCTCTGGGTCGGAGAAAGGGCCGTATTCCGTTTTGGCAACATAGAAATGACCCCTCTTTTGGAGGAAATAGGGGGATTTGCTGGACTACCTTGGGACAGTCCCAGTTTATTGGTGCCGAAAAATCGTACTCCTAGAGGATTTCTGGAAATGATGTGTTTAAAAAAGATTGACGACTTGGTGTTTCTGATGAAGTCTTATATACCCTTCGACTTCCTTTATGAACGATACGGTCACAACAAATCCTACCGTGTCTTCCATGACGATTTCTCCATCACTTCCTTAGGTTGGATTCATCGCAGGGTTTTCGTGTTTATCGTCTGCTTCTTGGGTATGATAGTGTTTCCAAGCAAAAAAGATAGAGTTCACACCAGACTGGCCTTGGTAACCAAATATTTAATGGGGGAATCAAGGGACAAACATATACTATTGTCCCTATGATAATAGCAGACATATATCGGGCCTTGGATCGCTGCCAGAAGGGATTCAAACACTTCGAGGGTTGTAATCTACTACTCCAAATTTGTTTCTAGAACATTTCCATAGAGGTCAATACCGCCAAGAGTTTCCGCGAAAAACGTGAAACGATCACAAGCCTTTAATCACCCCAAGAGAATGACCTTTATCCCAGATAGGTTTGCTCAACCGGAGAATCCTACAGAATGGGTGCAATTTTTCGACAATTGGACTGAGGACAAGGTTCATTGGATGTTCGAGTGGTTCCCCACCAATGAGTTCATCATCCGATCTATGGATGATCCACACTTGGTATTGATCTATTTAAGGGGTATACACCCCTATGTTCCTATTAGGGTCATGAGACACGCCAGTAGAAAACATATTATACCACGAGTCTCCAAAATGAGTCACTACGGGGCGAATTTCCAAGATGATGACAGTTCATATAAATGTGAAACTCAACATATGTGGCACTTGAAGATTATTGTGGAAAGGGAAACCATCGAGCCGGATCGATATCACGCAGGGCATGTGTAATTTTACCCATCGTGGTTGGAGGACTGCACGACAGGAATAGTCGAGCCAGGGGTCGGTCGAGGAAACAGAGTCATAGATGAAGCTGCCGAAGCACAGGTGAAGTATAACAGTCTGCGCAAGAGGGTTTTCGAGTCCGAGGCTGAGCATCTGAAACAACACAAGACTGATATGGAATTAATCAACGAATGGAGAGAAATGACTACCAGATCGAGTGAAAGGCTAGAATATCTGGAGCAGGGTCTAATGGAGTTGGAAGGGAAGATGAGGAAAAAAGTCATAGACTGCCAGAATGCTGAAGGTATCAAAGGAGGACATCTTTCCCGGGCATACTTGCTGCTGGACATGCGCGACTTGGGGAACCTGATCGACGGAGCTAAGAGAACCAGGCTGGAGAAGGTCCTTCTGGGACCAAGTAGATTAGGCTTATTCGTTTTTTCTTTTCGAACGTAATAAGGCCACGTGCCATCAGTGACTTACCTTATTGTCGTTTTAGATTCATCTTATTTATCGTTTTAATGAAATGAGGAAATTATTGGCATTAAAATTCTCCAAATCTACTTGTCGCTAGGCCTACCTCGGGCATAACGAGGCTCCCAAATTAGGATGCGAATTGACATTTCTGCAATATGTGTTTAAATACTGAAAACATTTTTCAGAACTCTCACTAACTTGATTACCTTTTATTTTATTTTTTCTCTTTTTGATTATTCTCATTCCCTAAGGTTGGTTCACACATACTGGCATCATCATCTTACCACACCAGATCCAGAGGCCGTCCACCTCCTCCTCCTCCAAGTGCATCAAAAGGCAAAGGGAAAACTAATATGGACGATATGAGTGGTGTCAGAAGGATAACCCCACACATGCTGAGAATGTGGAAACTTATGATGGCCAGAGTACTCCGGCACTAAATGACTTGGTTTCGCGGCTTGAGCAGAAGATTCTTGAACTACAGGGCGAGCTTGAGCAGGTTCGTAATTTGGAAAACCTCCCCCCTACACTAAACGTCCCAGATATCAACCATCCAAATACCCAAAACCCGGCAGCTCCTCAGAATACACCCAACCAACGCCCCCAGAATCCTCCCCCATCCCACCAATATACAACCCCTCCTCAAAATCCTTTACCCATACATACAACTCTTCAACATCAGCATCTCCCAATTCAATGTCCGCAAACCACTTATCACACTCCTCAGAATACTCCCAGCCTACCCTCGATCCCTAAAATTCAACCAATTATCACCACTACACCCAAACTCCTGGCATTCACCAAAACAACCCCATATACGCGGAAACCTTACCCCACTCCGCTAAGCCAATCTTATATACATTGGAATCCACTGAAAAGGACCTGCTCATTAAGAACATGGCAGAAGAGCTCAAGAAACTCACAAGCCGGGTTCAGGGTGTTGAAGAAGGCAAAGGAATCGAAGGTTTGAATTATGAGGATTTGTACATTCAGCTAGATGTGGAACGGCCAGAGGGTTACAAACCTTCTAAGTTCGAGATGTTCGATGGAACAGGTGACCCAAAGGTACATTTGATAACCTACTATGACAAGCTCGTAGGGGTTGAAAGGACAAAAGGATTCATATGAAACTACTCATGAGAAGCCTCACTGGAGACGCCCTATCTTGGTACGTAAGTCAAAATCCCAAGAAATTGGCTAATTGGGTAAGCATGGCATCGGATTTCATGGATAGTTTCAGATTCAACACGGAAAATGCACCAGACGTCTTCTATATCCAGAATCTCAAGAATAAGCCCGCTGAGACTTTTCGCGAGTACGCTACTTGATGGACGTCAGAAGCAGCGAAGGTCAGGCCGGCATTATTATGAAAGGTTAATGGCAATCGAGAATCACAAGTTCTCCGATATCATCAAGCTCGGAGAAAGGATCGAGGAAGGTATCAAAAGTAGAATGGTTACAAATTTCGAGGCACTATATGCCACAAATAAAGCACTACAATCAGGTGGCATATTGACAAAAAAAGAAGTGGGAATAGTAATCGTTGCCCAAGGTCCGAAATCTCCATTTGTGTACTAAACACCTCCACCCACATACCAACCTTCACCTCCCGGATATCCTCAATCCGCTACCGCCTACCACACTTATAATACCCAACTAGCCCATTATCATTCACCTCTAGCTCGTCCAAATTACCAAAAACCCAGGCCCAATTTTGATCGCAAACCACCCAAACAATACACCCCCATTGCCGAACCCATTGACCAATTGTATGAAAGATTAAAAGTTGCTGGATATTTCACCCCTATTCCCGTTGTGGCTATGGAAAACTCATCACAATGGGTCAACCCAAACAAGATGTGTGCATACCATTCTGGTATGAAGGGACATACTATTGATAAATTTCGCACCCTGAAAGATAATATCCAAACACTAATTGATACCAAGGTCATACAGGCAAAAGAAACCACACCAAATGTCCGCAACAACCCCCTCCCAGATCATAGGGGTGAAAGAGTCAATGTAATATAAACCAATGAAGAATGGGATCCCGAGGGATCAATCAGACTTATTTGGGAAGGTGACGATCCTAAAAATCCGTCAGTCACGCTCAATCCAATTGTGGTACAGGTACAGTCGCCAGTCAAAGTTGAGGTAGCCGCATCGGCTCCCTTTGAAGTAGAAATGACACCACTTGCAGCTACACCTGCTTCGTTTGAGGTAAGAGTATCCACCCGTTTCACCACGACGGTGGCATCCACACCACCCTTCAGTTCCAACGTTGTACCTTGGGATTATGTTGTCGAAGCTAGGAGAAAAGGGAAAGCAAAGATGGAAGAGTCTTGCGCTGCACAAGGAATGACTAGAGCAGGAAGAATTTACACCCTGAGCATTTGGGAGAGACCAGTAAGCAAGCTTCTAACAAATAACCCGTCGTTGAAACTAGTTCAGACGACCTTTGGAGGAAAGTACAAGCGAGGGAGTATTCTGTTGTTGGTCCTCTGAATAAGACTCCCGCCCAGATATCTATCTTATCGTTGCTGCAAAATTCTGAAGCACACAGGAATGCTCTGATGAAGGTACTGAATGAAGCATATGTGCCCAACAACATTACTAGCGGAGAAATGGCCAACATGGTGGGACAAGTGTTAGAAAGCCATAAGATCACTTTCCATGAAGATGAATTGCCACCTGAAGGGTTAAGCCACAACAGGGCACTGCACATCATAGTGCAATGTGAAGATAAGTTCCTTGCCAGGGTCCTGATAGACAGAGGGTCCAGCCTCAACATCTGTCCGCTGACAACCCTGAAGAGGTTAGGCAATGTCCTACATGAAGTACGAGCAGGATCAATGAACGTGAAAGCATTCGATGGGTCAGAAGGAGCCATGATTGGAGCAACCAACCTATGCATGCAAATGGGTCTTACCTGGTTCGATGTTGAATTCCAGGTGTTAGACATATCCACCTCCTACAATCTGTTATTGTGACGGCCTTGGATACATGCCGCTGGGGCTGTCGGATCCACTTTGCACCAAGCGGTGAAATTTGAGTGGAACCATCAAGAAGTGATCATCCAGGGAGATGGGAGAAATCCCGTTTACACCAGTAAGACAGTCCGGTGGTAGAAAACAGAAGGAAGTTAGGTGGAGAAACTTACCATCGCATCGAGCGTGTTAACGTAATTGAGAAGGATAAATAGTGAGTAGCAAAATAGAGAGTATACTGGCATGGTTAAGGTATGAAGCTGGTAAGGGGCTTGGTAAAAAGCTTCAAGGTATCTCCAAGTCAGTACAGCTGAAGTGCCATGACACAACCTTCAGGCTCGGATATCAGTATACCTGGCAGGAATATCAGAATTGGTCGCCACAATGGCGCTGTACATACTATCTTCTTGAGCAACCCATGCCACACCTGAATCAGACCTTCCATCAGGCTGATACAATATGGGGAACAGAGGAAGAAGAATCCTTGGCAGCATTGAGGAATTTGTTCTTGGAAGACGATGACATGGATTGTTGTGTAATAGTTGAGGAGGAGGAGGAAGAAGGCCTTACTATCCAGACTGTGGAGAGAGGAACATTTCTCAAGAACTGGACTGTTAGACCATCAAGGTCCCGACGAGTCCCGAGGTAGCGAGTCTGACATCATTATTTACTTTTGAAAATGATTTCCTCTTTGGCATTTTGTTTTAAATAATATTTTATTTTCAGTGTTCTGTTTCGTAAAACATTACTTGAAATCATTTTGTTTGACATTTTAAATGGCTTGATGTTTTATTATTACTATTTTCCTTTAATATCTTTATCCCTACAACATTACTATTTCTTATCTTGATGAACCAACGACTGTGACATGTAGTGAGACAACGCAACAGAAGGACAGTGACTGGGAAGAAATAGAAGATGAGGATGTAATACCTAAGGAAATTATCAGAAAAGTGGAAAACTTTGAGAACAAGCCCAAGTCCAACATGGACGATACCGAGATAGTCAACTTGGGAGATTCCGAAACCGTCAAGGAAACCCGCATAAGCATCAATTTGTCACCGACAGAGGAAGAAGAATACACTCGGTTCCTGAAAGAATATGAGGATATCTTTGCATGGTCATACGATGATATGACAGGGTTGAGCACATCCATAGTGGCTCACAAGTTACCTACAAATCCAATGTGTCCGCCAGCGAAGTAAAAACTCAGGAAATTCAAGCCAGACATGAGCCTGAAAATCAAGGAAGAAGTCACTAAGCAGATCAAAGCCAAGGTCCTAAGAGTAGTTGAGTACCCAACTTGGTTGGTCAATATTGTACCAATTCCAAAGAAAGATGAGAAAGTCAAAATCTGTGTTGATTATCGGGATCTAAACAGAGCAACTCCCAAGGATGATTTCCCGCTACCAAACATACATATTCTGATTGACAATTGTGCCAAGCATGAACTCCAGTCCTTTGTAGATTGCTTCGCGGGTTACCATCAGATTTGGATGGACGAAAAAGATGCAGAGAAAACAACCTTCATCACACCATGGGGAGTATACTGCTACAAAATGATATCGTTCTGTATGAAAAATGTTGGGGCCACCTACATGAGGGCTATGACAACGATCTTCCATAATATGATACATAAAGAAATAGAGGTATATGTGGACAACGTCATCATCAAATCCAAGAGGGATACATACCACATAGAAGATTTGAGGAAATTCTTTGACCGGTTACGGAAGTACAATCTAAAGTTAAATCCCCCAAAGTGTGCATTCAAGGTTCCTGCCAGAAAATTATTGTGATTCATCGTTAGTCGCCGAGGAATAGAGTTGGGCCCGTCAAAGGTTAAATCCATCCAGGAATTACCACCACCAAAAAGCAAGAAGGATGTGTGGAGTTTCTTGGGACGTCTCAACACATCAGTCGTTTCATAGCACCGTCCACAGTAATATGTGAGCCGATTTCAAAATGCTGAAGAAGGATGCCGCAACCAGTTGGACCGATGATTGTCAAAAGGCTTTTGACAAAATCAAGGAATACTTGTCAGCACCACCGGTCTTAGTCCCGCCAGAGCCTGGTAAACCACTACTACTCTACCGCAGTGTTAGATGGAGCCTTTGGCAGTGTTCTGGGACAACATGACAAGACGGGAAGAAAAGAGCAGGCCATATACTACTTAAGCAAGATGTTCACTCCTTATGAAGCACAATACTCTCTACTGGAACACACTTGTTGCGCTCTGACATGGATAGCTCAAAATCTAAGGCGTTACTTCTGTGCCTATACTACATATCTCATATCAAGGATGGATCCCCTAAAGTACATCTTTCAGAAACCTATGCCTACTGGGAAGCTGGCTAAGTGGAAAATCTTGCTGAGTAAGTTTGACATTATCTACGTGACTCAGAAGGCAATCAAGGGACAAGCAATAGCAGATCATCTTGCTGAGAATCCTGTAGGAAGAGAATCCGAACCCCTAAAATGTATTTTCCTGATGAGGAGGTATCATTCGTAGGAGAAGATATTGCTGAAGCCTACGAAGATTGAAGGATGTTTTTCGACGGAGCAACAAATTTTAAAGGAGTGGGTATCAGAGTCGTCTTGGTATCAGAAACCAGTCAGCATTATCTGGTGTCAGCAAAACTCAGATTCCCATGCACTAATAACATGGCAGAATATGAAGCCTGCATATTAGGGCTCAACAAGGCTGTTGATATGAATATTCAGGAACTACTGGTAATCAGCGATTCAGACCTGCTGGTACATCAAGTACAAGGAGAATGGGCTACCAAGAATTCCAAAATAATGCCATATCTACATCATGTACAAGAAAAGAAGAAGCGGTGCACAAAGATAGAATTCCGGCATGTCCCCAGAATTCAAAATGAATTCGCAGATGCATTGGCCACCTTGTCATCAATGATACAACATCCACACAAGAATTTCATCAATACCATTCCGGTGAGGATTCATAATCAGCCGGCATACTGTGCTCATGTTGAAGAAGAAACGGACGGAAACCTCTGGTTCCACGACATCAAAGAATATTTGACAAAAGAGGAATACCCGGAACATGCAAACCATACTAAAAAATGCACCCTTCGGAGATTGTCCAATCATTTCTTCCAAATCGGAGGAACCCTATAGAGGAGAACTCCCGATCTAGGACTGTTAATGTGTGTTGACGCAAAAGAGGCTTCCAAATTGCTTGAGGAAATACATGTCGGAACCTGCAGCCCACTTATGAACGACTTTATCTTGGCCAAGAAGATACTTAGGGCCGGATACTTTTGGATGACCATGGAAATAGACTGCATACGGTACGTTCAGAAATGCTACCAATTCCAGATACATGCAGACATGATATGGGTACCGCCAAACGAGCTTAATGCAACAAGCTCACCTTGGCCTTTCCCTGCCTGGGGAATAGATGTCATCGGCCCAATTGGGCACACCGCCTCAAACGGGCACCGGTTCATTTTAGTGGCCATCGACTACTTCACCAAATGGATTGAAGCTGCATCTCACAAAGCAGTAACCAAGAAAGTCGTCGCAGATTTTGTTAGAGACCGGGTTGTTTGTCGATTTGGGGTTCCAGAGTCCATCATCACTGACAATGCCGCCAATATCAACAGTGATCTGATGAAAGCCATGTGTGAAACTTTCAAAATCAAGCGCAAGAATTCCAAAACATACATGCCTCAAATGAATGGAGCCATAGAGGCCGCCTACAAAAATATCATGAAGATACTAGGGAAAATGGTAGAGAATCAAAAGCAACGGAACAAGGAATTACCATTCGCCTAACTGGGATACTATACCACAATCCGCACATCAACCAGGGCAACTCCCTATCTGTTGGTTTATGGTACCGAAGTTGTCATTCCCGCTGAGGTAGAAATTCTTTCTTTAAGAATCATACAAGAAGCCGAACTCAGCAATGCAGAATGGATAAGGAACCGCTATGAGCAATTAGCCCTCATGGACGGCAAAAGGATGAATGCAGTGTGTCACGACCAGCTATATTAGAATAGAATGTCCAGGGCTTTCAATAAAAGGGTCAGACCAAGACAGTTCACGCCAGGACAACTGGTACTAAAACGGATCTTTCCACATCAATATGAGGATAAAGGGAAATTCTCTCCCAATTGGCAAGGTCCTTACATGGTTCACAGAGTACTGACAGGAGGAGCACTCATACTCGCAGAGATGGACGGAGAAATCTGGCCAAAGCCTATCAATTAAGATATAGTAAAAAGATACTATGTGTAAACTATTTATGCTTCTTCATATGATGTAAATTGAACTACGCTCGACCTGATTCCCGTTTAAGAGGGGATACTTAGGCAGCCCTATGGGTTCGGTCACAATTCAATGAAATTTCCATTTTCCCACAATCAGAAACTAGGGCAGAATTTTGAGGAGGACCCTCAAAATTCCGAACTAAGTTCAGTTAACCGCATCATATGGAACAGTCAGAAATGTCATCTAGTTAACTAGGGCAGAATTTTGAGGAGGACCCCAAAATTCTACGGCAGTGGAAGTCGCAATGTCTCTAATAATGTCACAGTTACTGGTTCATCTAACTAACTTCTAAACTGCATACTACTATGACTTTGAAAATTATACAGGCATGCTTTTGAAAAAGAAATTTTTCTTTAGCCAAATGCTACCCTAATAGCTTGAACAAGGTCTTCGGACAGAGCGAAGAAAATTGAGCAAGCAAAGGCATGAACCAACCTCCCCCGCAAAACTCATATGAACACTCCTAGCCCCACAGCTCTTTGACCTTCCCTCTGTTAAACAACTCAATTTTCTATGGATGTAGGACTATATCGTCATGATAAAAATCGTCGCAACAACACAATCGCTATGAACAAAAAACATTGTCAGCTAAGAAAATTTCACTCTTACTCTTACCCTTGCATGAGGCCAAGCCCGACCTCTCTATTTGCATAAGGCTAAGCATTGCCTTCTCTTTGCATGAGACTAAGCCCTGTCTCAATCACCTGCATGAAGCTAAGCCCTGCCTCTCTATTTGCATAAGGCTAAGCATTGCCTTCTCTTTGCATGAGACTAAGCCCTGTCTCAATCACCTGCATGAAGCTAAGCCCTGCCTCTCTATTTTCATAAGGCTAAGCAATGCCTTCTCTTTGCATGAGACTAAGCCCTGTCTCAATCACCTACATGAAGCTAAGCTCTGCCTCTCTATTTGCATAAGGCTAAGCATTGCCTTCTCCTTGCATGAGACTAAGCCCTGTCTTAATCACATGCATGAGGCTAAGCCCTGCCTCTCTATTTGCATAAGGCTAAGCATTTCCTTCCCTTTGCATGAGACTAAGCCCTGTCTCAATCATTTGCATGAGGCTAAGCCCTGCCTCCCATTCATGTAAGGCTAAGCATTGCCTTCTCTTTGCATGAGACTAAGCGCTGTCTTAAATCACCTGCATGAGGCTAAGCCCTGCCTCTCTATTTGCATAACGCTAAGCACTGCCTTCTCTTTGCATGAGACTAAGTCCTGTCTCAATCACTTGCATGAGGCTAAGCCCTGCCTCTCTACTTGCATAAGGCTAACCACTGCCTTCTCTTTGCATGAGACTAAGCCCTGTCTCCATCCTTGCATGAGGT
This sequence comes from Nicotiana paniculata, assembly GCA_005239505.1. Lineage (NCBI taxonomy): Eukaryota > Viridiplantae > Streptophyta > Magnoliopsida > Solanales > Solanaceae > Nicotiana > Nicotiana paniculata. Next base: position 17,055 of record ML314718.1, on the reverse strand, counting down.
TAAGCCCTGCCTCTCTACTTGCATAAGGCTAAGCACTGCCTTCTCTTTGCATGGGACTAAACACTGTCCCGAATCTCGCACGAGACAAAGCATTGTCTCGCTCTTGCATCGTTCTCTTCTCTCGGGCTAATCTCTGCCCTCAATTTCGCACAACAGTAACCCCTGTCTTGCTGCCTCTAGCATCATGTCTTTGCACCTCATAGGCTGAATATAGCCAACTTTTCCGAATGAGTCATAGTCTGAAGGCACCATCCTCATAGCCGGAAGACATCATGACATGGCCTGAGGATCTATCAAACTTGCACATCACTATTCAAAGGCGTCATGGTTCGGAGGACCCATTTTCATGGCCCGAGAACATCATTTCATGGCCTGCGAATCCCTTATTGCACAATTCATGGCCTGGGACGTCATGGTCTAAAGACGTCATCCTCAATCAGTCCAAAGACAGTTTTCATGGTCTGGAGGGAATTTGCATCATGTCTAAATTTACGCAAATTTATACGTATGTGCTTGCAGTACATCTTTTGATTTGAAGGAGACCTAGTGAGTAAGTATTATCCCAACAGGAGCAACCCCGCTCCAGTTCCTTCAAATTATTTCAATCATGACCGCTCACTATAACCGTTTTATCCTATTCGAAACCTTTTGTCCGTCCTTGTGAAAACTCCGTCGGTTTATTCCACCGGTGGATCCAGAACTACACGCGGCCTGATTCCTATAAAACCAGGGATATGTAGGCAGCTCAAAAACCGGAGTGCGGCCTATATCTCTCAAATCACTCTATTCGGTCAAAATTGGCCATCATATCTTTACCCGACAACTCTTTCATTCTTACTGGGTAAAGAAGGGCAGCTGTTGATACCCAATTTTTTCATATATATTTTAAATTACTTATATTCCTTCAAAATAGTTTATGAGCATCAACTAGTATTTTTCCATAATTTTCTGTAATTTTAAAATGATTTTTAAATAATTTATTCCAGCATTTTATTATCTAAATAATTACTAATTTCATTACAAATGATTTTATAATAATTTTATTTCTTAATTTTATCATTTATATTTATATTAAGTTTTAATCATTTTATGCATAATTATATTTACATCTTTAGGTTATAATTGCAATAACTTTGCAATAATAGCTCATGCGTGCATAATTACTTTATTTACACGAAAAATAGATTTGTATATTCTTATAATATTGAGTAATTATTTCAAATCATTTTCATATACAAATAACATTTTTTATCATCTATTAATTATTTTTATAAATTATTTTATTAGTTTAATTAGGTATTTAAAATATAGCCCTTTTTATTAAATTTTTCGGATCTACCTAGCCCAATACTAACCTAACCCATAACCCAATACTCAAACCCTAACCCAGATCTACACCCGTCCAAATCAGACCCGCCCGCCTAAACTCTAAACCTGGCCGTTGATCTTAGAAGATCAACGACCCTTAACCACTCACCCCTTTTTAATTAACCAAACACCCCTAAACCCTACCTCATTTCTTCCAACCCGCCGCCTTTGGATCCCCACTCTACTCTCTTCTCTCTCACCCCTTCGNCGAACTCTCCCCCCCCCCCCGTCACACACCCCTCTTGATTCATGGAGTTTTCCTTCGATTCCATGCCTTATTTGGCTTCATCTCTTTACTGGTTATACGATTCTTGTGTTACTTGATGTGAATCTCAAGAGACTCGAACCACATCTAGTTCGAAGTCTCTCATATCTCAGCTATTTCCTCTATGTTCACTCTGATACCTGTGAGTATGAATCTTTTCGTATTTTATGGTTTCAAATCTCTGGTTCAAACCATATTTGATTTACTACTGTTTATTTTTTATGAACCTGGCCATTTCCTGGACAAATCTACTTAGATATTGTTAGATCTGAAACGATTTAGTGTTTGTTTTAGTATTTCCTCTTTAAAATTTTGATATTTATGTTTCTTACTACTTTTATTATTTTATGACCGATTTTCTAGGGTTTTGGTTCTAATGGATCTTTTCAAGAAAATGTTTCAACGTTTAATGTTTCATCTCTGGTTTGCTTATCTATTGTTTGACTGATTTTTACTTGATTTAATTAGTTCCATCCAAATGTATTTCTTAGAGTTTCGATTATTTATTTTTCCTACTGTTTCTGCCCGTTTACCTTCAACTCTTTCAATTAAGTGTTAATTAATTTTACTTACCTAAATTGGGTTTTAAAATCAGCTTTCCTTTAGTACTGTATTTCCTTATTAAGATTTTACCTGTTCTTACCTTATTTATGTGATTTATTACTCGTACTACTTTTCTTAGCTCCCTTACTGGCCTGATTTATGCTTTAATTATGGAACTAACTTCTAATTTATTCCGGAACTATTTTCTTACCTTATTTGATCTGGTACTTGACTACTGATTGATTCTATATAATGCTTTCCCAAAATTAAGTGGTATTAGCCTGATTTTATGTTATTTTGTCCTGTTAATTGATTGAAGTCTACTCTAATTGATTATGAAGTGATTCTCATGCCTTATTTGTGTAGGATTGATTCATTGCCTTATTTGTCTATCTCATTGAGACTATTTAAACCCCTTACCCATTCCCTTTAGACATTCGGATCCGGCTATTCTCACAAAAACCTAAGTTCTCTTTGTTCTCTCTTGTTTTGATTTCTATACTTAGTGGTTATTAATTGGCTGGCTGAAATCCAAGGCCAAATTATTTTTGAAATTAACTGCTATTGCACATTTACTTGCTTTCTTCTCAACTGGTATTCTCTAACCTTTGCAATTTCATTCTCTATGCTTTATTTGACTATCCTATTTCAATTCCTAGCATGATTTTATCCTTTATATGGCTATATGGTTTCATCGGATGATATTGTTAACTTAAGGCTAAGTTATTTCAAAAAATCTCTCCTAAGGTTAAGGTTTAGTATGTTTTCTTGCAAGGTACTGTAAATTGTGATCACTTGTCTAACTCATATATCATGTATGTTTAATTCAAATATTTTGCTTAATTGCTTCTGTGTCTTAGCCACTATTGTTTTAAATACTAGCATGAATACTTACCTAACCACATGCCAATCTGCTTGAACTATGTGTTGAACATGGATTATGTTCATTTCTTGGTGCAGTTTTGTTTGCAATCCTCTAAGTTGAATATGTTTGCTTCTAAAAATTAAGTTATATCTAAAACTTGCTCCCTCTCTTTACCATTTATGCAATGGTTTTTCCAAACTCCTACTCTTAATTATTTAGGTTCCTACCACCCCCAATGTGAGCACTGCCTAGGGTCCTTGAGACTCCTTTGAACTCTGACTCCTTGGGGCTGGTTTTCCAATCTTTTATGAATTACCTTCTGAATGTGGTTATGGTGTGAGCATTGCCTGGGGTTTCTGAGGCCCTTGGAAACTTTGACACACTGGAAGCCTGATTTTTAATGTTCCATTGATGGATCATTGCTCCAAAGCTGTTAAGTTGGAAGGCCTGGTTCCCAGGTTTATATTGGCCTATGAAGCCTCCTATAGTGTAATGGATACTATTACGGAATTTATTCATTATCGGTTGTAATAATCTTTGTAATAACAGACTTGGGTTTATTAGTGAAAGACGGGGGGTTTCCTTCTATTTTTGTTAAACTTGGGTAGAAATCCTGCCTATAGGTTTAATTATGTTGATCAAGTCATGTGATTGCTACTACTTGTTTAGTGATCCTGCCTATAGGAATTTCTGGATTGTTTAGTTCTGTACTTTTAGACCCGCATATTAGAGATCCTGTTTATAGGCCTTTTTCGTTAATTCTGCATTAGAAACCCTGTTCTAGGATCCACACATTTTAAAACCCCAATGTGCATTAATGACCATGTCTATGGGATTATGTTTGTTTTTAAATAATAACCTTTTCTAGCAATCTACTTAAAATTCTGCCTACATACGTTTAATAGATACCATGCTTACATTAAATAATGATCAGTTCAAACCTTGAAATCATGCCTATAGAATTTAAACTAATAGATATCATGTCTATAGGGTGAAATCAATTTTCAAACATATAAATCATGTCTATAGGAGTTTAAATCAAGTCAGTAATTAGAAATCATGCCTATAGGAAGTAAAGATTAGTCTCAACTTAGAAATCATTCCAATAGGGGATCAATTCTGCAACTAGCAAGCATGCCTATAGGACTTAAAAGGAAGAAAAATCTGTCTTTATGAGTTAAAATCAGTAGTTCACTTGGAAACCATGTTATAGGTCTATAATAAACTCGTAGAAACCATGACTATAGGATTCTGTTAATCAATTCTGAGTTCGATCAATTCTGGCTTTCACTTAGGCAAATTTGTAAAGGCTGCTAATGATTCTGGGCCTAAAAATTGTGATAATTTGCTGCTTGGGAGTGCCCAGATTCATGCTTAATCAGTAGGCAAGCTAATAGGTCCCGATGCTCGCTTTAATAAAACTGATCCTTTACATTCTGTTTCTGCTCATATAGATATCTTGCCTATAGGATTCTAAAATTAACAAAGTTTGTTGATTCAATTGTGTGCATTTGTTGCTTACGTGTGGAGGTAAATGTGAGCCCTTATTTGTTTTCCTACATGAAAGACCTATTTGTATTTGTTTGTCACCTAGATTTCTCATTTTTAAAAGTAAATATAGGTTAGTCTAGAACCACACTAAATAGAGGTCCTAATACCTCCATTGCCATAGGTAAGGGACGGGTAGTGCACACATACGAAACGAGTTAGAAGCTATTAGAATGCTTAGGTAACAACTAAAAGATAGTAATTGGGTAGTAAAGGAGATGATAGCCCGTGCGTTAATGCTATGAGAAACATCCAAACTTGGGGAAGTTACAAAGTATTGCATGGAATGATTCTATAGGCTAAAAAACCTAGGACCCCCCTTAATCCCGTTCATAGTAACTTGTATTGTCCAAATTGTTTTCCTCCCCTCTTTAGACTAATTCGCTTAATTTAAGTTCTGCAGGGATCCACCGTTGTGGACCTTGAGGGGTGCCTAACACCTTCCCCCCGAGGTAATTTGAGACCTTACCCGATCTCTGGTGACGCAAACTACTTTATGAGTTAATTTCCCTAGGTACCCCAACGCATCTTAAACCTATTAGGTGGTGATTCTTCCAATTCCTTACCCAATCCCAAAAAGAAGGAGTTGTCCCAGAAATGTCGAAACCCGATTTCGCTTGAAAAAAGGGGCACGACAAGAGTGTGTTACAATATCATGCCGAGGTGAACAAGCCGATTCCATAAGAGTGTGTTACAATATCCTGTCGTGGAAAACGACCCGATCCCATAAGAGTGTGTTACAATATCCTGCCAAGGCGAATGACCCGATCCCATAAGAGTGTGAAGCTTTTACAGGTCTATGACCCCACTCATGAATATAAGTGTGAGTTATGGAATTCAAGAGAAACTTTCCGATGAATACGCACAATGCGGGACGAATCCGAAAGAGAAGTACAATTCTTACGACTAATCAAGTAGCTCATCAAGTATCTAAAATAGCGAGTCTAGTCTCAGGTCATAATGCAAATTAGAGTAATTAAATATGCAAGAATAACTCGATTAGGACAATTAAAGCATGGCATGAATCTAAGTCTACCCGGATATAATCAGGAACTCTAGCATATGCACGAACACTCGTCACCTCATACGTGCGTAGCTCCCATATTATATAACATGTAATAAGTATAACACCTACGGGGTAAATTCCCCCTCACCAGGTTTGACGAGAGACTTACCTTGCCCTGAAGTTCCATAACTGGCTCCAACGCCTCTCTAACACCCCAAGCCGATGCCCATCGATTCGAAACTACTCAAACAACGTGTAAACAAATAAAAATATACTACAATACTCATAATTTAACAATTCATAATAATTCTCAACTCCGCTCAAAAAGTCAATAAAGTCAACCCCCAGGCCCACATGCCCGGATTAAAAAACGTTTTGAAGATAAATATTACCCATAATACCATGAACTCAAATATATACTTTATTCCTAATTTCATGGTCAAAATCCGAAAATGTCACTTTTAGGTTTTCATCCAAAACTTCCACAATTTCTATCAAATTCCATGTTAAAATCCATATATAAACCATGTATTTTACTCGAAACAAGAAGGAATAACTTACCTTATGATATATGGCGAAAATGATCTTCAAGAATCACCCCAAGTCTCCCCACATGAGGTCCATGAACTTAAAAGTGAAGAAACAAGCTCAAAATCCTGAAATTAGATGTTTAATACACCTGTCAGGCCTCCTTCTTCACAATCACGGTTAACAAAAGTTCCAGCATCATTTTCTTTATCGCAATCGCGGCAAATATCCCCCGATCATGATGTACAAATTATGTTTTCTGCTTCACATACACCCTTCAGTATAATGCTCAAAACATTTTTTACAAAATTCCAAATGATAAACTATTTAATTTTCTGAAGACTAGATTCAAAGAGAAACAACTTTCATTTTTGGATCATTTCCAAATTCTTTACGGATTACAAGATATAAGCTCCCGAAGTCAGACTACTAACAACAGAAAATCATTCTACGCAATCGCGGCCTTCCCTTCGCGATCGCGATTCACAAAAGCCTGGAATGCACTTTGCTCTTCACGATCAGGGCCCAAGCCTCCGCGACCGCGAAGACCACCCCTGGCATCAGATTATAGCAGTTCAAAATATTCTAAAAGTTATTCGAAATCACCCCAGACTCACCCGAGGTCTGAGGAACCCTGCCCAATCATTCTAATAAGTTTATATATCCTATGTAAACTTGTTCAAAGGCTTGGAACATAATTACAACATCGAATCCAAGAATTAAAGATCAAACACAATTTCTTAAACTTTCTTAACTTTAAAATCTTCATCCATTGCCGAACGCGTCCGAATCACACTTAAATATTTCAGAATGATGTCTAATTTTGCGTACAAGTCACAAATTACAATACAAACTTATTGCAAGGCTCAGAATCCCAAACGGACATCACTAACAACAAAGTCCACTTCAACTCGAACTTAGGAAATTCTAAAACCTTCAAAATGTCAGCTTTTCATAGTAAGCGCCAAAATGCTCCAGGACTATCCGATACTTAACCCGAACATATGTGCAAGTCCTAAATCATCATACGAACCTATTGGAACCTTTAAATCCTGATTCCTAGGTTGTTTTCTCAAATGTCAAATCTTGGTCAACTATTTCAACTTAAAGCTTCCAGATTGAGAATTTTCTTTCCTATTCAACTCCGAACTTCTCAAAAATCGAATACCACACGTACAAGTCATAATACATGAAGTAAAGATACTCAAGGCCTCAAACCACCGAACGATGCGTTAGAGCTCAAAACAACAGGTTGAGTCGTTACATGATAAAAAGGCGGCATCAATTGCTTGCTGCTCTGTACTTCTACTTAAAGGTGGCAGTTCATAAAGCAGACCATCTAATTTCACTTGTAAGTTGAACAATTCTTCAACTCTGAAATTGCAGAAGGTAGTATGATTTTACATTCATGGTATACATGGTTGTACAACAACTTTTAGACTATAAATTTAAGCTTGTGACCTCAACTTGCTTAAGATCAAGGATCAGTAATAGTTTTTGTGGAGTTGATGTCAATAGCAGTTAGCACATCGTCCATGTTTTGTGTTGGTGGGTGATAGTAGGTACCTCGTGAAAATAGTTGAGGTGCGCGCAAGCTAACCTATACACAACGGTTTAATTAAAAAGTAGCATTCATTAAAATAATTTAGTTAACTTGGATAATTATCACGCAAAAAGTTTTTGGTGATGGGAAGGAAAAGATCTAGTGAAGTGGAAAAAAAGAATTATAGTATGATTCCAAATAAAGGGTAAGACTAAATTTATGTATTGTTTTGTATTTTGGTAGATGGATCATCGAAGTGCCTAACGAGGAATACAAAACAGAATACTTATATAATCACATTACATAGCCTAGATTAAGTTAAATAGGAAGTATAAACTAACAGAAATATCAGTTATAGCTCATGGCTAGTGTTTGCTGAAAATTGCTTATGTAGACAGATAATGATTATCCCATGTGATAAAATATTTATTACTATGAGATCAGATGAATCTTTACTTGCAAAAGATACTCGATTTTTTATTTCTTGTTCATGTGAAGACCACATCTATATAGAAGATTTATACTTAAAGTAATTTGAGCAGGACATATGTAACTTAAGTTATTTTCAAGTTAGTGATATAAAATCTGATTTTCATTAATTTGCAAAACATTATAACTCTTAGGGAGTTATTTGAAACTGTAACGACCCGACCGATCGTTTTGAGAGTTATAGTCACATTTTCCCCATTTCTACTTTTTTTGTGCTTTACAATTGTTATGTGTCTTACCGGGTTAGTTGGTTCGGGTCTGGAGTTGTTTCGGAGTGAATTGAGACACTTAGTCTCCTAATTGGAAGCTTGAGTTGGAAAACTCAACTGGATATCGACTTGTGTGTAAAGACCTTGGATTTGAATTTTGATGGTCTTGTTAGCTTCGTTACGTGATCTTGGACTTAGGAGCACATCTGGAATATGATTTGGAGGTCCGTAGTAGAATTAGGCTTGAATTGGCAAAAGTTAAAATTTTGGTGATTTTGGCTGGAAGTGGAAATTTTAATATTAGGGTCGGATTGGATTTTTGGGAGTTGGAAAAGGTTCATGGTGTCATTTTTGACTTATTTGTAAAATTTGAGGTCAAGCAGACGTGATTTGATAGGTTTCAACGTCGTTTTTAGAATTCAGAAATTTCAAAGTTCATTAGGCTTGAATCCGGGTGTAATCGGTGTTTTTTATGTTATTTGAGGTGGTTTGAGGATTCGACTAAGTTCATATCGGGTTATAGAAGTTGTTGGTATGTTTGGTTGAGGTCCTGAGTGTCTCGGGGTGATTTCGGGTGGTTAACAGCTTGATTTGAGTTGAGGATTTGCAACGGAAGTGTTGCTGCTACTGGTGTAACCGCACTTGCAGAGTGGGGACCGCAGGTGCGAAGATGTTCCCACACGTGCGAGGGACTCAAAAGCGGGCAGCTAGGCGTAGGTACGAGTGGGAGCCGCATGTGCGATGGATTTCCGCACTTGCGATAGTCGCAGATGCGGTCATGTAGCCGCCGGAGCGGAGCCTGGGATTTTAAGTGGAATCTGCACCTATGATGGTACTTTCGCTGGTGCGGCGTCGCAGATGCAACAGAGTGTCCGCATGTGCAAAAATTCTGGGTAGAATCTTAAAAGGGCTGTGAGACTAGAGAGGGAAATATTGATGTAAGCTTCTTGAACCTGTTTTGGATCATAAATCTTGTTTCCCCACTGATTTACCCACCTAATTAGCAAGATTTTGAAGTGAAATATGGGGGTTTAGGGCTTGGCAATTGGAGAGTAGATTTTGGGGATTTGGGTGACCGAATGATGTCGGATTTTGATGAATTTAGTATGGGTAGAATCATGAGTGAATGAGCTTTCGAGTTTTGTGATTTTTATCGGATTTCGAGATGTGGGCTCGGGGGGCAGGGTTGAGCTGATTTCAGATTTTAGGCTATAATCAGTAGTTTTCTTATAGAATTGATCCCTTTAGACGATATTGATTATCTCGTAGTGCTTGTGGCTAGATTCGGGGTATTTGGAGACCGATTTGAGAGGCAACGGCATTTCAGAGTAGTATTTCTGCGCAGTTGTGGTAAGTAACAGTCTTAAATATTGCCTTGAGGATATGAAGCCTGGAGTTTTATGATGTGACTATTTGGAGGTGATGGGCGTGTGAGCGTACACCGCGAGGGATTGTGATTTGGTCTGTCCCGTGAGACTGTAAAGTCGAATAGCCTTTTTGTGCTTACATGTATTCCTTGTCTTCTAGAAATTTGGCTGCCTTTCATGTTAGAAATCATGATTAGGCCATGTATCTGCTTATTATTGTTATACACAGTGGTAGAAATTCTTGTATAATTTTACCTCAGTCTCTATTATTTCCCTGTTAATACATTATAGCGTTCTGATTTTGGGCTGATTCCATTTCCCTACTGAGGGCTGTGAGACTAGAGAGGTTCATGACTGAGTGAGACCGAGGGCCCGTTCGTGAGGTATATATTCCGTAGCACGTGAGTTTTCCGTGGGAATCATGATATTATAACTTAGCACGTGAGTTGTCCGTGCGGATTATAGCGCTTGAGCTGTAGGAGCCCCTCCGGAGTCTGTATACCCCAGTGAGCGTAGGTACCTATTGAGTGTGTGTATTGAGGGATGAGTCTGTCTTCTTTGTTGCTACATTTAGCATATGCATGCTGCTGTTCTGAACTTCCAGAAATTTATTATTAATTGGTTTATACTTGAACTTGGTGGATATGCAACTGATTTGACTCATATTACCGGCATTGACTCATGCCTAATCATCATTGTTGAAATTACTGAAATGAACTGTACTATATAGCTCGTCACTTCTTATCAGTTCCTTATTTATTTCTGTTACTTGCTTAGTTGGTCGTACTCATGCTACACCCTGCACTTCATGTGCAGATCCAGGTGTGTTTGATCACAGAGGTCCCTGAGTTCGTGCGTGAGTGAGCACCGGAAACTACATGACCTTGTCTCTCCTTCGATATTTCTTTATGTTCTGTATTGATACCTAGACACTGTTTGTATTGGATTGGCCACCTAGAATGCTCATCACTTGGTGACACCCCGATGTTTGGGGCTAGCTTTCCGCATTTTCATTTTGTTTTGAGTTCAACTCAATTTTTATGAAAATTTCTGGTATGACAAAGCTTTGAATTATCCTTTTTATGAATTATTGAGTGTTTTGAAGAGTCAGCTTGCCTAGTACAATCGATATGTGTGGTGACTCGTTATTTATTGTATTCATTGATGACATCCTGGTGTACTCTCGTAGCTAGGAGGATCATGCCCAACATATGAGGATTGTGTTACAACGATTGAGGGAGGAGAAGCTTTATGCAAAGTTCTCCAAGTGTGATTTTTGGCTCAGTTAAGTTGTTTGGGCACGTGGTGTCCAGTGAGGGTATTCAGGTTGACCCGAAGAAGATAAAGGCGGTGCAGAGTTGGTCCATACCGTCCTCAGCCACGAAGATTCGGAGCTTTCTTGTTTGGCAGGCTATTACTGTTGTTTTGTGGAGGGTTTCTAATCTATCGCATCGCCTTTGACCAAATTGACCCAAAATGGTGATCCATTCAGGTGGTCGGGTGAGTTCGAGGAGAGCTTTCAGAAGCTCAAGACTGCTTTGACCACGACTCTAGTTCTAGTTCTTCCATCAGCTTCTGGTTCTTACACAGGGTATTGTGATGCTTCGCGGATTGGTATCGGGTGTGTTCTTATGCAAGAGGGTAGAGTGATTTCACGCCAGTTTAAGACTCATGAGAAGAACTATCATGTCCATGATGTTAAGTTAGCTGCTATTATTCATGCCTTGAAGATTTGGCGGCACTATTTGTACGGTGTTCATTGTGAGATTTACACTGATCATCAGAGTTTGCAGCATCTGTTCAAGCAGAAGGATCTTAACTTGCGTCAGCGGAGGTGGTTGGAGCTTCTTAAGGATTATGATATCACCATTCTGCACTATCCCGGGAAAGCCAATATGGTGGCTGATGCGTTGAGTCGCCAGGCCTTTGGGGAGCTTAGCGTATCTTCCAGCAGCAAAGCGACCATTGGCGCTGGATGTTCAGGCCTTGTCTAGTCAGTCTGTCAGATTGGATATTTCTGAGCCGAGTCGGGTATTGGCGTGTGTGGTCTCTAGGTCTTCTCTTTATGATTGTATCAGGGAGCGTCAGTATCATGACCCTCATATGCTCGTTCTCCAGGACAGGGCTCAGCGAGGTGATGCCAGGGATGTGACTATTGATGATGATAGGGTGTTGAGGATGCAGGGCCGGATATATGTGCCCAATGTAGATGGGCTACGAGAGTTGATTCTTGAGGAGGCCCACAGCTCGCAGTATTCCGTCCATCCGGGTGCCACGAAGATGTACCACGATTTGAGATAGCACTATTGGTGGAGGAGGATGAAGAAGGATATAGTTGGGTTTGTGGGTCAGTGTCTCAACTGTCACCAGGTTAAGTATGAGCATCATAGACCGGAGTGGACAACCATGGATTTTTTAGTTGGGATCCCACAGACTTCAAGTAAGTTCGATGTTATTTGGGTGATTGTGGATCGGCTGACCAAGTCTGTGCGCTTCATTCCAGTCCGTACTACTTATTTCTCAAAGAGGTTGGCTGAAATTTACATCTGAGAGATTGTTCGCCTTCATTGTGTCCCAGTTTCCATCATTTCATATAGAGGCACACACTTTACATCGCATTTTTGGAGATCTTTGTAGCGAGAGTTCGGTACTAAGGTTGAGTTGAGCACGACCTTTCACCCTCAGACAGACAGACAGTCCGAGCACACTATCCAGATATTGGAGGACATGTTACGTGCTTGTGTCATTGATTTTGGGGGTTCATGGGACCAGTTTCTGCCGCTCGCGGAGTTTGTATATAACAACAGTTACCAATAGAGCATTCATATAGCTCCGTACGAGGCCTTATATGGGAGGCGGTGTAGATCTTTGGTGGAGTGGTTTGAGCCGGGTGAGGCTAGGATCATGGGTAGAGACTTGGTCCAGGATGCATTAGACAAGGTGAAATTGATTTAGGAGCGCCTTCGCACGACGCAGTTTAGGCAAAAGAGCTATGCTGACAAAAAATTTTGTGATGTGTCTTACATGGTCGGGGAGAAGGTTCTGCTGAAAGTATCACCCATGAAGGGTGTTATGAGGTTTGGGAAGAGGGACAAGTTGATCCCTCGGTGTATTGGTCCTTTTGAGGTACTTCAGAGGATCGGGAGGTGGCTTACAAGCTTACCTTGCCACCTCACTTGTCGAGTGTGCATCCAATATTTCACGTTTCTATGCTCCGGAAGTATATCGGCAATCCGTCCCATCTTTGGGATTTCAACTTGGTTCAGTTAGATGGTGATATGACTTATGATGTGGAGCCGGTGGCCATTTTGGAACGGCAGGTTATGTGAAGGTGCAGTGGAGAGGTCCGCCCATGGAGGAGGCCACTTGGGAGACCGAGCAGGAGATGCGGAGCAGATATCCACACCTATTTAAGACTTCAGGTATGTTTCTTGACCCGTTCGCGGATGAACGTTTGTTTAAAAGGGGGAGCATGTAACGACCTGGCCGGTTGTTTTGAGAGTTATAGCCCCGTTTTCCCCCTTCTGCTTCTTTTCTGCTTTATAGTTGTTATGTGTCTTACCGGGTTAGTTGGTTCGGGTCCGGAGTGGATTCGGAGTGAATCGAGACACTTAGTCTCCTAATTGGAAGCTTAAGTTGGAAAAGTCGACCGGATGTCGACTTCTGTGTAAAAGACCTCGGATTTGAGTTTTCATGGTCCCATTAGTTTCTTTAGGTGATTTTGGAAGTAGGAGCGCATCCAAAATGTGATTTCGAGGTCCATAGTAGAATTAGGCTTGAAATGGCGAAAGTTTGAATTTTGGCGAAAATATTGATATCAGGGTCAGATTGGATTTCCAGAAGTTGGAATAGGTTCGTGGTGTTATTTTTTACTTGTGTACAAAATTTGAGGTCAGCCAGACGTGATTTGATAGGTTTCGGTGTCGTTTGTAGAATTTGGAAATTTCAAAGTTCTTTAGGCTTAAAACCGGGTGTAATCGGTGTTTTAGATGTTATTTGAGGTGGTTTCAAGATTCGACTAAGTTCATATCGAGTCATAGGACTTGTTGGTATGTTTGGTTGAGGTCCCGAGGGCCTCGAGGTGATTTCGGGTGGTTAACGACTTGATATGAGTTGAGGATTTGCAGTTTAAGTCATGTTGCTACTAGTGTAACCGCACCTGCGGAGTGGGGACCACAGGTGCGAGCCTGCAGAAGCAAAGGAGGAGCCGCAAAAGTGGCCAAGGATGAGCTGGGCAGAAGTCCCAGGTGCGAAGATGTTCCCGCACTTGCGAGGGTCGCAGAAGCGGGCAGCTGCGCGCAAGTGCGAGTAGGTGCCACAGGTGCGATGGATTTCCACATCTACGATAGTCGCAGATGCGGTCGTGTAGCCGCAGAAGCGGAGCCTGGGATTTTAAGTGGAATCCGCACTTGCGATGGTATTTACGCAGGTGCAGCGTCGCAGATGCAACAGAGGGTCCGCATGTGTGAAAAGTCTGGGCAGAAGCTTAAAAGGCAAGGGTTCGAGATTTTGGTCTTATTTCCACAATTGAGACACGGACTTAGGCGATTTTGGAGGAGATTTTGGAGGGGTTTATCGAGGTAAGCTTCTTGAACCCATTTTGGATTATAAATCTTGTTTCCCCACTGATTTCCCCACCTAATTAGCAAGATTTTAAAGTGAAATTTGGAGGTTTAGGGCTTGGGAATTGGAGAGTGGATTTTAGGGATTTGGGTGACTGAATGATGTCGTATTTTGATGCATTTAGTATGGGTTGAATCGTGAGTGAATGGGCTTTCGGGTTTTGTGATTTTTATCGAATTTCGAGACGTTGGCCCAAGGGGTTGGGTTGCGCCGATTTCGGATTTTAGGCTATAATTCGGTAGTTTTCTTGTAGAAGTGATCCCTTTAGCCTACATTGATTATCTCGTATTGCTTGTGGCTATATTCGGGGCATTTGGAGACCGATTCGAGATACAATGGCATTTCATAGTAGGATTTTCGCACATTTGAGGTAAGTAACAGTCCTAAATCTGGTCTTGAGGGTATGAAACTCGGAGTTTGGTATTATGTGACTATTTGGAGGTGACGCACATGCTAGGTGACGGGCGTTTGAGCGTACACCGTGAGGGATTGTGAATTTGTCCATCCCGTGGGATTATAAAGTCGAATAGCCTTTTTGTGCTTACATGTATTCCTTGTCTTCTAGCAATTTGATTGTCTTTCATGATATAAATCATGCTTAAGCCATGTACCTGCTTATTGTTGGTACACTAAGTCGTAGCAATTCTTGTATTTACCTCAGTCTCTGTTATTTCCATGCTTATACATTATAGCATTTTGATTTGGGATGATTCCCTTTCCCTAATGAGGGTTGTGAGACTAGAGAGGTTCATGACTGAGTGAGGCCGAGGGACTGTTTGTGAGGTATAGATTCCGTAGCACGTGAGTTGTCAGTGCGAATCATGATGTTATACCTTAGCAGGTGAGTTGTCTGTGCGGCTTCTGATATGGTATGGTAGCACGTGAGATGTCTGTGAGGATCTTTATATGATACTATATCACATGAGTTGTCCATGCAGCACGTGAGTTGTCAGTGCGGATTATAGCACTTGGGCTATAGGAGCCCCTCCGGAGTCTGCACACCCCCAGTGAGCGCAGGTACCTATTGAGGGCTGAGAGATGAGTGTTGAGCAATTGAGAGCTTGAGTGAATGTACCCTAAGTGGTTGCATCTGTCTTCTTTGTTGTTGCATTTAGCTTATTCATGCTACTGTTCTGAACTTTCAAAAATTTATTATTAATTGGTTTATACTTGAACTTGGTAGATATGCAACTGACTCATATTACCGGCATTGACTCATGCCTAATCATCATTGTTAAAATTACTGAAATGAACTGTACTGTATAGCTCGTCACTGCTTCTCAGTTCCTTATTTATTTTTGTTGCTTGCTAAGTTGGTTGTACTCATGCTACACCCTGCACTTCATGTGCAGATCCAGGTGTGTTTGATCACGGAGGTTGCTGAGTTCGTGGGCGAGTGAGTACCGGAGACTACAATGTAGTTGTCGGCGTCCGCATGACCTTG
Source organism: Nicotiana paniculata (assembly GCA_005239505.1). Classification (NCBI taxonomy): domain Eukaryota; kingdom Viridiplantae; phylum Streptophyta; class Magnoliopsida; order Solanales; family Solanaceae; genus Nicotiana; species Nicotiana paniculata. The sequence goes on along the minus strand of ML314718.1, from coordinate 1,257 downwards.
TATCTCCTTCTATATTTCTTTATGTTCTGTATTGATACCTAGACACTGTTTGTATTAGGCTGGCCACCTAGAAGCTCATGACTTGGTGACACCTCGATGTTTGGGGCTAGCTTTCCGCATTTTGATTTTGTTTTGAGTTCAACTCGGTTTTTATGAAAATTTCTGGTATGACAAAGCTTTGGATTATCTTTTTTATGAAATATGAGTATTTTGAAGAGTCTTCTTGCTTAGTACCATCTATACGTGCCATCACGATAGGTTAGGATTTTGGGTCGTGACAGAAACATACTTGAATGTTTGATGACTCTTGCTAGGGATGTCTTATTCCTTTAGGTATGTTGTATATGTAATTATTACGGTTTGGTAAGACTTTTGAATAATTTTATCTCTTCTTTCTGCATGTTGCTTTTTCCTAATTCATCTTGAAATTTTACTTTGTATATCTAAAATTGCAAAAGGGAAAATAATTCTTCAATTATTATAGACAATCCTATAAGTAGAAGATGGATAAATTATGATAGATTCAGTACAAAATATTTGGATGGTTTAGAGAACTTGCTAAACTATGCTTTTCATAAAAAACGTGATGGAGAAACAATTTCATGCCCTTGAACAGAATGCATGCTACACTATCAAGTAAATCGAGAAACGATATATAATCATCTTGTGTTAATGATATTATACCATCATACGATATTTGGTTTTGTCATGAAAGTCTCTCAGTGCATCAAATTACACTACAAACTAATTGTGGACAAGAATCTTTAAGGGGTCATGATTTGAGAGGAATGCTATATAATGATGTTTTTGGAGGTTTGATGCGAGACTAAATTGCATAGTTTAACATGTGATATACCTTACATTTTATGCGCATTAATGATAAAAATACACTTGTTATGTGCTTAATGGAGTTTATTTTATGTGTAGGTGAATTGGAGATTGAAACGGAGCTAAATGGATGCAAATACGTCGAAAATACGCAAAAGGAGACGCCCGGGCGATAGCCGGGCGTTTTCCCCCTAAAGCCTAGCACCCCCTGGCGTTAGGGGGGAGTTTACCCTATAAAGCGTGGCCCCCCCTGGTGTTAGGGGTTGTTAGGGCCCTAACGCCAGGCCCCCCTGGCGTTAGGGCCCTAACGCCAGGGGTCCCAGTTTCGCCCAAGTCCGAGTTTGACGAGTTAAATGTTTCCCGGTGGAAATAGAAGTCTCCTACACGGTTAGGGTTTACCCTAAACCTATAAATAGACTCCTAAAACAC
>ML314716.1:0-10484 GCA_005239505.1 Nicotiana paniculata | reverse complement strand
GCTGGTTCTCGGGGGGGGGGTGCTGGTGAGTCGGCTGGTTGGTGTTTGGCTACTTGGCGGCGGTTTGGCTCTTGGTGAAGGGAGGAGTGGTTGGTAAAGGGTGAAGAAGATGACGTCTCCGGCGGCTATTGGGAGGTCTGTCAAGAGAAGGGAGCGGCGACTGAATTTTGAGAGAGGAAGAAGGGTTGCAGCTAGGTTTTTCTGAAGAGGGAGGGTCTTGTTTGCTTTAATAGGTGAGGGAAGCGGGTCGGGTCGGGTAGGCAGGCGAGTTTTGAGTGGATTTGAGGGAATTGGGCCATGAAAAATGGCCCAGTGTGAATTTAGTCTTAACAACCTTCTCTTCTTTTATGCTTTTGTAGAATTAGCCACTTTAGACTCAAATTTAATTTAAATCTATTTCCTGACTAGCCTATGTATTTATTTATCTAGTGATGGACTAGTGCAACTAATTGATTAACTAACATATGAATGAAATTTTGTTTTTTAGAATATGTATTTGATAATGTAACTAAATCCTAAAAATGCAGTTTAAACCCAAATGACATGAAATGAAAAATGAGATAATTTTTTAATGATTTTTTCTATAACTTTAAAGTAGTAAACATGCATGAAATGCAACTAAATAAAGAAAAGTTCCTAAAATTTATTTAAATCATTTTTTTGATTATTTTTAGGAGTAATTTCCATGCGGGGCAAAAATTGGATGTTCACAGCTGCCCCTCTTTGCTCGAGAACATGAAGAGTTTCCGGGCAAAGATAAAGTGAGAAACTACGAGCAATTGTTTCCCGTGTAGTACTCCATTTGGAAGCATTTTGAAAAAGTTTGACCGAACCTTGCTTCAGAGGTTGCCTACATATCCTTGGCTATAAAGGAATCAGGTCAGTGTAGTTCTGGAAGTTTTGGTGGTTGTGACTACCGGGAAGTTGTGATTTCACTGCTGTTGTTGTTGCTGCTGCTTGCTAAGCTCCTTATTACACCAAAATCAAAATGAAAAAGACTAAACTAAACCTATCAACTACGAGTTACACGATTCCTATCTATGAGGCTTATGAAGCTTGATCTTGAGTCTTGGCTGCTTCTTTATACAGACTCCGATTTCAATCTTGATGCTTGTTAGTTCTAGGTGCTGGTTCAATCTTCTTCAAATTTTCGGATCAAGAAGGGGCATGTATAGCTTGTGACTTCAATCTGTCTTGAGCAGTCCACATATTTTCCGCTTCTGTACTTTGGGGTTCAAATCTTTTCTTTTCTTTTATTCTAAATTGAGACGTCTTCTTTTGGTCATCCCGAATCCATTGTCCTAAATTGTAATCTGCGCAAAATCAAAACAAACGAACTAAATTTTCTTCCCCAGTTTTCACTAGGAATATTTCGTGAGTTATTGCAAAGGAATCTATGCTACTTTATTATTGAAAGCACTAAAAGGTCGGGAATGGTGTACCCAGAGTTATTATAGACTAGGGAGTGGATACCCTATGTCCAAAGGTAAAATCAACTAGGGATTGGAGATCCTATGTTGGACAAGATAGAGAGGTTATCATGTCGTCAAGAAAAGATCACCAAGTTATGCCGGTGTCTGGGGGGGAGGATCAACGGATTATATCGTTGTCAAGAAAAGAGATCACCAGGTTATGCTGGTGTCTGGAAAGGCCAACAACTTATGTTGTTGTCAGGAAGATATCACCGGGTTATGCTGGTGTCTAGAAAGGTCAACAGGTTATGTCGTTGCCTGGGGAAAAGAGATCAATGGGTTATGCCAGTGTCAGAGAATGATCAACATGTTATGTTGTTGTCAGGAAGAGATCACCAGGTTATGCCGGTGTCTACAAAGGTCAACAGGTTATGCTATTTTCTGGGGAAAAGACATCACTGGGTTATGCCAGTGTCAGGAAGCGGTTATGTTGTTGTCAGGAAAGATCACCAGGTTATGCTAGTGTCTGCTAGGGAGTTTGAAACCTATGCTGGCATCAACTAAGGAATGGAATATCCTAGGTTGGAAAAGCGGCTAGGGAGTGGAGACCCTATGTCTAAAAATAAAATCAACTAGGGAATGTAGAACCTATGTTTGAAAATGAGACTACTCAATGTGTATCTACGCTAAAATGAATCAAGAAGGATTTTTTTATTTTTTATTTTCGAATTTTTTTGGTATCTTAGGAGAAAGATTCATCAGACTAAGACGTTTATCCTAAGAGAAAGATTCATCAGAATAGGTTTTCTTTATCTTAGGAGAATGATTCATCAGACTGAGACATTTATCCTAGGATCAAGATTCATCAGACTATGATTTTGATCCTAGGAGAAAGTTCATCAGACTAGGTCTCTTTTTTTTTTGTTATCTTAGGAGAAAGATTCATCAGACTAAGACGTTTATCCTAAGAGAAAGATTCATCAGAATAGGTTTTCTTTATCTTAGGAGAATGATTCATCAGACTGAGACATTTATCCTAGGATAAAGATTCATCAGACTATGATTTTGATCCTAGGAGAAAGTTCATCAGACTAAGTCTCTTTTTTTTTTGTTATCTTAGGAGAAAGATTCATCAGACTAAGATTTTTATCCTAGGAGAAAGTTCATCAGACTAGGTCTTCTATCTTAGGAGAAAGATTCATCGGACTAAGATTTTGATCCTAGGAGAAAGATTCATCACACTAGGTCATTTTTTTTGTTATCTTATGAGAAAGATTCATCAGACTAAGATTTTGATTATAGGAGAAAGTTCATCAGACTAGGTCTCTTTTTTATTATCTTAGGAGAAAGATTCATCAGACTAAGATTTTGATTATAGGAGAAAGTTCATCAGACTAGGTCTCTTTTTTATTATCTTAGGAGAAAGATTCATCAGACTAAGATGTTTATCCTAGGAGAAGGATTCATCGGACTAGGTTTTCTTTATCTTATGAGAAAGATTCATCAGACTAAGACATTTTGTCCTAGGAGAAAGATTCATCAGACTAAGTCTTCTATCTTAGGAGAAAGATTCATCGGACTAAGATTTTGATCCTATGAGAAAGTTCATCAGACTAGGTCTCTTTTTTATTATCTTAGGAGAAAGATTCATCAGACTAAGTCTTCTATCTTAGGAGAAAGATTCATCGGACTAAGATTTTGATCCTATGAGAAAGTTCATCAGACTAGGTCTCTTTTTTATTAACTTAGGAGAAAGATTCATCAGACTAAGATTTATATCCTAGGAGAAAGATTCATCAGACTAAGATTTTGATCCTAGGAGAAAATTCATCAGACTAGGTCTTTTTTTTATTATCTTAGGAGAAAGATTCATTAGACTAAGATTTTGATCCTAGGAGAAAGTTCATCAGACTAGGTTTTCTATCTTAGGAGAAAAATTCATCAGACTAAGATTTTGTTGGGAGAAAATCCATCAGACTAGGACTTTTTATCCAAGGAGGAAAACTGTGAAGAGCAATGGCAACATTTTATGTACACTAGCAAGACAAATAAAGGTAAAGATTTGAGAAACTTCCCTTTTTCGGATCTTTTCTTCTCTTACTTTTTTTTAACCACTTTCGTTGCACTGCTTTGTTCCTGTTTCAAACAAAGAAAATTTTGTCAGTTTTCAAAGTGGTGGTCGGTTTGTGGCCTTGAGTCCTGGGCAGCTTGGCTTTTGCTCAATCAGCTTGAGTCAGTTTTCAAGAGACTTTTTTGCTCTGCATCAATCCTGATTGTTTCACACCCAGTACCATTTGTATTTGTGGCTCAGTCAGCCTTATCTCAATAGGAGATCTTTGCTTATGCGACCTTTTCTGATATATTGAGTGGCTTCTTGCCTTTTGGAGCATTTTGACTATCAGAGGGAATCACCAGTAATCTTTGCTTGTGCCAAGTAGGCTGACAAGAGTCTTTTTGGGGGAAAACCCTTTTCATTTTCATGAACCCTCGAGGCATGTTGACTGTAACAATTGAATGTGCTGGCCAAATTTGCTTTGTGCAACTGAAAATCTGGTAGCAGATTTTGAAATCTTTTCTTGCTTGTTTTGACAAGGATTGACTCAGAGTGAATGAAACAATGATGCAAAGAAACAAGCATTAACAAGCAATGCCCCTGTTGGAAGGACAAAAGGAAGAGTTCTCTTCTTTTTTTTTTCTTTTTCTGTTTCTTATATTTTATTTTGCGGTAGCTAGCCTTAATGATCATGACATGCATTTTGGACTTAATGTCCGATCTATCAAACTGATCAAATCTTCCCTTTCACCATTCTTATGACCTTAGAAGTCGGGCTTGTTTGTGCCAATTCTTTGTATCAGCCTCACGACTCACTTTCGACATGAAGGCTTAAAGTAGACACAAAATGAGGGGGTTGTAGACTTACAACTCTTGGAATTGACTCTTTCAAAAGTGAAATAAACTCTTCGCCCCAGTTTTAGCTACTGAGGATTTTTCTGGATTTTTTTTTCTTTTTCTTTTGAATCTTATTTGGTTGGACCAAACCGTGTAAGGCTGCCTACGTATCCTAATTTTTTAAGGAATCAGGTCTAACATAGTTCAAACGTCTGACCTAACTATTTTTTTGTCTTTGTCTTTCTTTTTCTCATGTTTTTCTTTCTCATTTTTCTTTCTTTCTCCCTTTTTTTCAAAACAAATTACCCTAACTTCTTTTTTTAGAGCATTGTTCTCAAACTGTTCTTTTCTTTTCTTTTTTTTTTAATTTGAACTTTCTAAGAGTTGCCCCAGTTTGTACTCTTGGGACATGAACTTTCTTTTCATTTTCACTTTTTTTTTCATTTTCTCTCTTTTTTAATTTTTTTTTGGACTTTTGACTCTAAACTTGACTCTAAGAGAGGGTGGTCAAATAAAATAATACAGGCTCAAAAGGGATAGAGAAGGGTATAAAGTGTTTAGATAGACGAACAAAGGGCCTCCTAGCCTCGAGAATGCCAAAACACATTATCTTTTTGCGATCAGAACATTGATGAACATGTCTATTTTCCAGGTGTGTCGTGGTCGAAATACACTTTTCATCCATTAATGCCAAACTTTCGACCAAGCTTCAATTGATAAAAAATCCTCAAGCCCGATCTTCACAATGAATTGAAGGTGAATTTTACTCTACCTTAATTCCAAAGTATTTCAACTCGTTATTCATCCTCAAAAGTGTCTCTTTCTCACTTATCTCCTTCAAGACTAAATAAGTTTTTTAAGATCTGGCCAAAATTTCCGCACGCATGTCATATCACTAAAACTAGCAAGAAAGGAACTAAGCATGGAATGACACAAATGGACAAATTGTATTTCATTGAGTAAATGATGGAAGGGCTTAACAACAAGACAAACAACCTAAAATCTGGTTACAACCCTAAAATAACCCGGATAAAGAAAATAGCAATAAAATAAACAGACAAGACTCACACAAACAGAAGAGAGGGATAAAAGGGTTTGACTCAATAAAACAAATAAAATCTGGATCACAACCCTGAAATGACCCAGATAATAGAAAAAACATCAAAACAAGCTACCACTATTCCTTCCTAGTAAGGAGGGAATGACTTTCAATTGCTAAGCTTGACATTTAGCCACAAATTTGCTCATCATAATCAGCAGAGCTTTCTCAAATTTCATAATCATTAACTTCAGTCAGCAAGTTTCCGAGAGGATTCTCATACTCTTATGTCACAACGCATCATCCCCACAAAGTGTGCATCATGATGCGCTGGTAAATGATTATGCGTGATATTCTGGGCGTCACTGTTTGTGATCACAATCAGATTTTCCTGGATCATCCTTTCTATTTCTCTTTTCAAATCCCGACAGCTTTCAACATCGTGCCCCTGGGCATTGGAATGGTATTCACACCTTTTAGAAGGGTCAAAGCTCCTTGCACGTGGGTCCACATGATTTGGAGGAACATGTGAAATCATATCATAATGCTTTAATTTCTCAAACAAACTTGCATAAGACTCTCTTATTGGTGTAAAATTATCTTTCAACCTTTGTTCCCCTCTATATCCCTTGCTTGGATGTGGGTTGTAGGGCACTTGAAAATTTTGTGGAGGCTGGTGGAGATTTTTTGATGCTGGTGCTCGCTTTCTGGGGTGTCTTGGAGACTGAACAACATACTCAGGTGGAGCAGGAGAGTATTAGGGGTTTTGAGGTGGATATTAGTGCTCAGGGGAATCATCGAAAAACATACGAGGCATGTCATACATTTGAGATGTTTTCCTAGGACCTTTTCTCGACCCTGATGTCATCATGATTTCTTCATCCTTCTCATTCATGTCACTCAAATTACCAGATTCAATTTGGATAGCCTGTGTTACGGCTTTGAGAGCTGATTGACTTATAATTTTGCCTGTCTTAAGGCTATTCTCTTCCATATCTCCCATTTTGATTGCTTCCGAGAAGGATTTTCCAACTGTGGACATCATGTTTTGAAAGTAATCTGCCTCTTGCGCCTGAAGGAAGACAATGATTAGCTCGTGATTATCCATGGGTGTCTTAACTCTAGATTCTTGCTCTCTCCATTTAATGACATATTCCCTGAAACTTTCAATTGGTTTCTTTTTTAGGTTGGAAAGGGAATTGCGCTGGGGAAATGTCGATGTTGTATTGGAACTGTTTGACAAAGGCCTGAGCCATGTCATCCCAAACATACAAACGAGATGTGTCTTGATTAGTAAACCATTCAGAGGCTACCCCCGTAAGGCTATCCCCAAAATAAGCCACTAGTAATTCTTCATTTCTTCCTGCAACTCTTAGCTGATTGCAATACCTTTTCAAGTGAGCTATGGGGTCGCCGTGTGCATCATACTTTTCAAATTTTAGGATCTTGAAACCATGTGGCAAACGAACATTAGGGAACATACATAGATCCTTGAAGGCAATACTCTTTTGACCTGCCAACCCTTGCATGTTTTTCAACTGTTGTTCTAAACTTTTCAGTCTTTGGGTCATTTCATCATGTGCCATCTTTCGGGCAGGCTTCTCAATCTTTGCAGGAAGATCAAATAAGTATGAGTGGTACTCAGGAGAATAGTACTGTTCTTGCTGCGTAGCAAATTGTGACTCATGAGTTTTCTTCTGTGCCACTGTTGGCTGTAGAATAGTGAAGACATGCATAACAACAATGGTTTTTTGATTGGTTGTAAATGGAAAACTTTGATAACATGCAACTGGATTTCCAGCTGTGGTCGTACAGTTGGGATAAAAACTGAACCCAGGTGGATAGGACTGATCAGACAATGAGACCGGAATGGTAGTTGTCGAGATGGGTATGAATTCTGGGAAACCCTGAACAGAGAAGGGCGGTCCTTGGCCATTGGCCCATGCTTGACACATTTCAATCATTTTCTGTTTCAGTACTCTATTTTCCTCAAACACATTGGATTCTTGTTGAACCCTTTGACCCTGAGTCTCATGACTGCTCGTAACGGCTTCGATGTCAGTTGTCATTTTTCCATTGGATTTTGTGTTTTCAGCTTACCACAAACTGACCACCTAAAACTTTTCTCTAAAATTCAAAACAAAAGACACGTTAGCATGGATTCAGTCGGTTCTTATTATCATTTTTTTCACTTTCTTCTTTTTTCAAAATCATTCGATCAAACCTGATGTGGGTTTCCTACGTATCATGACGCCGCATGAATCAGATCTTGCGTAGTTCGGGAAGATTGAGAATAAAGTAAATAACTTAACTCTTTTGTTTTTTTTTTGTATCTTGAATTTCTTTTTGTATTTTTTCGAAACAAAGACTTAAAAAGAAAAAAGAAAATATTTATGGATTTAGATTTGTTGGTTTTATTTTATTTTTTTGAGAATTTTTGAAAAGAAAGACTTCTAAAGAAGAAAGAAAAATATATTATATTTTATTTTTGAATTTCGAAAGGAAAATTTCTAAAGAAGAGAAGAAATATTTTTGGATTTTTTGGACTTTTATTTTGAATTTATGAAAGAAATACATATAAAGAAAAAGAAAATATTTTTGAAGCTTCAATTTTCTTTTCGATTTTCGAAAGAAGAATGAAAATATTTTTGGATTTTTGATTTAATTTAATTTTTTTCGAAATTTTTAAAGAAAAACTTCTAAAGAAAAAAAAATAATTTTTTTAATTTTTGATTTTTAATTTTTGGGAAAAAGACTTCTTAAAAAAAGTAGAAAATATTTTTTCGGTTTTTTTTTTTAAAGAATTGGGGGCCGGAACCGATGAGGTTTGCCTACGTATCTCACATCCGGTGAGAATCAGACCCGCGTAGTTCTGCCAAATGTGACAGAACCGGGAAAACATTACTTTTGAAAACATTTAGTTATTTTCTTTCTTTATTTTTCGGCAGAGTTTCAGCATTTTTCAAATATCTACCTCTCACTCTTGATTTTTCTTTCATTTTCCTTTTTTTTTTTTTTGATTTTCTTTCCCATTCTAGAAACCAGTCAACATGTAAGACAAAATAAATAGATATGCAAGTAGCACGTAAGATGCATCAGGATGGTCTTTTAAATTGGGTACACCTGTCCTAGATGGACCCAACCCCTGTGTTGAGTCCCCGAAGTCAAATGCATATGATGCAAACAAACGTTCCTACTAGGGATCTGGCATGAGGCTATGTTATTCTAATTTTAAATCCTGGGGTTTATTGTTCTAGACCTGTCTTACCCGAGCGGAAAACTCGAGCCGATGGGGGGCAGCGTACTGGGAATACAGAAGCTTCACTGGCTTTGCAACTTGTCCGAACATCGTTCTAAAATTTGGATATGACTCTAACAGAAAAGAAGTCACACGAAGTGCACACTTCCCAGATGATTTAGAAGACTCAGAGAGAAGAGGGTAACAACATAATTTATATACAATTCAGATAATATCAAAGAGGTAAAAAGCGATTAACACGTTAGATTTAAACATGTAAAAATCAGATAAATAAAGCCAAATAAAACAGTTTATTCTAAGCTCGAATTCTTGAACCCTGAACCAGAGATTCTGGGTTTGATAATCCCCAGCAGAGTCGCCAGAGCTGTCACACCTCCTTTTTCCACTACCCCTATAAATAAAGGATAATAGGGGAGTTTTTCCAATTAAAGTGGCATTATTCGGATTTGGGATTTATTTATTAATTTCAGAGTCGCAACCCGGATTTTTTACGGTATTCCGAGACACCATTTATTTATTGAAATCCCAAACCGAGGAAATTTTTTACTCTATTTAACATGTTTTCGAACCAGAAATCCGGATAAGGAATTTTGTTAACCCGGGAGAAGGTGTTAGGCATTCCCGAATTCCGTGGTTCTAGCACGATCGCTTAACTATTAATATTTGGCCGAATTATCTAATTATTTAAATATTTTAAACCTATTATGCTTTTTATCCTTCTTAATTTTTAGCCGCTTTTTAATATTTATGGAATTATTTTAATACAAGTCACGATGACGTGCACTTGTTATTTTTGGACACGTTGCAAACCGCGCCACATGAAATGTACCCGCGATTTACAACATGTTTATTTTAATTAATGTTTTGAGTTAGAGCCGGGGACATGAGTTTCCACACCCGAGTGTAGATTGTATAGTCATGACTATGGTCATGACGATTATAAAGGCCTATTTAAGGCGATATTCAATTAGTCTCTAAGTTTTGGAATCTTTATCTAAAAGTGGTATTTTAGCTTACAGGATATGTCTATAAATAATTTTTCGATATTTTATGGATTTATCTTAGGAAAAGTCACAATAGCGTGCACTTGTTATTTTTGGACACATCACAACCACGTCACATGAAATGCACCCGCGATTGCTACGCGTGATTTTATTATTGTCTGAAGTTGTGAGTCGGGGACAGGAGTTGCCACGCCCGAGTATAGGTTATATATGATCATGACCATGCCACGGGAACCATACCCATAGCCACAATGATTTATTATTTATTAATTGCTCCTAAAACAAACTGCGATGTTCATAATTTGCTATTATAAACAAATTTGAGATCATTGTAAGGCTTGAATATATAAAAGAAAAGCACTGTGGACTTAAGTCTATGATTTTCTTATTATCCAAGCTATAATAAAATGACCAAATGCAATTCATACTTTTTTCTTCCATAAATGAGCATTTCAATTGCAAACAACCTGAGTCAGAATCATGGGAATTTACTAAGTGTTCGATGAAAAAGAGATGCCAAACATGATAATATGTAGTTACTGACGTGATGAACCAACGCATAAAAACAATAGGAGTAAAAACCACACGGATAAATAACTAATTTCAATTAAAAGAAACTCATACCCAGGTCATTAGCCTCAATCAATCACTAACATATAAACAACAACAAAGAGATTTGATAGGCGAAAACAATTATTCCTAGAATGCAACTCAATTGCAACACACAAAAAAAACTACATAACCATACAAAGGCCGTAATCAAGGATTGAATTCATTCAAATCAGCATCATCCATTACACTTAAGAATTACAAAATAAGGAATTGAACAAATCTTCAAAGCTAAGTAGGAATTCAATTGTTTAATCATATATTGAAATAA
>MDKI01011436.1:0-57389 GCA_005239505.1 Nicotiana paniculata | reverse complement strand
TCTCCCCAGGATGGTATTATGCACTTAGCGTGCTTGTGATCAATATTCAGTAATTTGTAATAGGGAGCGAATCAGCTCTGTATATATTTCCTTACGTGAGTTTTATCTTATTTGGATCGGGTGGCACGCCGCCATGGTGATGTTATTTGGGATCAGGTGGCACGCCGCCACGGGTATGTTATTTGGATCGGGTTGCACGCCGCAACACTGTGATGATGAGAAGGGTTAATATGTATTTATTTTCATGTGTTTTATTTCCTATTTTCTGGTAAGAATTCATATTAGTTGAGTGAGTTGAATAGTTCTGTCCTGAGCCGTTTCTTATTCTCATGTTCGAGTTATGGCCTATTGGCGCGATGTGGTATCATGTGAGGCTGTTAGCCATGTTTGGGATAACTTGTTGTCTAAGAAGTTCATTCTGGGTGAGACGAGATTATCGGAGCAGAGATCTGTACGATAAGGTTATGTGAAGTACGTATTAAAGGAAAAATACCACTATTCGGGTTCATAATGAAGTGATGATTCTAGTCAAGATGAGGTCTTCCTTCAAAGACTTGTTGGCTCTGCAGTTGAGTATGAATTTCTGCACATTTCCTCCGTTGTGATGGTATCGCCAGCATTATAGCATGGTGTATGCATATTTGTTATGAGGTGCATTGGGAGCATCAGATTCGTGGAATTTTGGCTATTAAGGTTCAGGGAGCGTCCTTGTGGTCAGATGATGAAATGTGTGGTGCATGGTGCTTATTAAACAAAAGTATGCAGTCATGATCTGGCATATCGTGTGGTAGTTAACACAGTGTTTATATGTTGTAACTAGGCCTAGTAGAGAAAATTCAAGTGTTTGAATGAATTCTGAGCTTATTATATGGATAAAGAAGAAATCTCCAGATTTTATCAAGCTAATGTGCTTGACTGGGTTTTGGTAGCACGGGAAGGTGCTCGAGATGTTAAACAGTGACTGCAGGTAACTCCAGAGTAGTTCTTAGGACATTCGAGGACGAACGTTGGTTTAAGTGGGGGAGGATGTAACGACCCGACCGGTCGTTTTGAGATCCAACACATTGTTCAGCAGTTAGGAGTCATGAAAGACTTCATTTCAGGTATTGTGACTTGTGTGTATGGTCAAATTTGAAATTCAAGAGGTTCGGAGTTAAATTTAAAGGAAAATTCTCATTTCAGAAGCCTTAAGTTGAAGAAATTGAGTAAGACCGGGATTTTGAGTAAACGACCTCGGAATCAGGATCTGAAGGTTCCAGCAGGTTCGTATGGTGATTTCGGACTTGGGCGTATGTCCGGATAGGGATTTGGGTAATACGTGAGCGTTTCGGCGTGCATTGTGGAAGTTAGTATTTTAGAAGAATTCCATAAATTTGGGTTGCAAGTCATTTCAGTGTTATAGATGTCCGTTTGGGATTCCAAGTCTGGGAATAGCTTCGTATGGTGATTCTGGAGTTGGGAGCGCGATCGGAAGTGAATTCGGATGTCTGTAGGTCATTTTGAAGTCATTAGGCTAAAGATAGAAATTTGAAGGTTTTTGGGAAATCTGATAGGAAGTGAAAGTTTTGATATCGAGGTCGGAATGCGATTCCGAAAGCTGGACCAGATCTTAATGTCGAATGTAAATTGTGTGCAAAATTTGGGGTCAATCAGACATGATTTGATAGGTTTCGGCATCGGATGTGAAAGTTAGAAATTTCAAACTTCATAAAGTTAAATTCTTGCATGATTCGTGTTTTCGGCGTTGTTGATGTAATGTGAGGCCTTGACTAAGTTCGTGTTGTGTTTTGGGACAGGTTCCTATGATTGGACGGGGTCCCGGGGACCTCGGGTGGATTTCGGGTGGTTAACGGATCAAAGTTGAAGGTTTGAAAGGGCTGGTTTCTGCTGTCATCTTGTGCAACCGCACCTGCGAGGAATTGGTCGCAGGTGCGGCCTGGGAGTCGCACGTGCGAGTTTGGCTCGGCCTGGCAGGGAACCGCAGGTGTGATGAATATTTCGCACCTGCGGAAGCTGCAGGTGCGGGAAATAGGTCGCAGGTGCGATTTGGCTGGAGATTTGGGAAACCGCAAGTGCGAGTGAATTTGTCGCATCTGCAGGATCGTAGGTGCGGATGAAGGATCCGCAGGTGCGGAAATGGGCCTGGGCAGATTATTTTTAAGTGAGAGTTTAGTTCATTGTCTTCACTTTCTTCCTGGGATAGGCGATTTTTGAAGAGCTTTTAAGGAGGATTTCACCAAGCTTCAAGAGGTAAGTTCTTCTACTTGGTTCTAAGGTCAAATACAAGATATTGCATGGATTTTTGAGCATGAAATTGGTAGGAAAAATTGTGAAACTTTGAAGAAACCTAGAATTGGTAAAATTGGATTTTTTGCCACGAATTGAGCATGAACATTAGAGTAAATTATATAATTGAGTTAGTAAGGCTATGGGTAGAAGGCATCTTCGAGAATTTTGGATTTCCAGGCACGTGGGTCCGAGGGCATTTTGTTCATTTTTCTGAGCGGGGTTGGGAAATGTATATAATCTGAAATTGGTGTGAGTATTAGGATGAATTTTCACTGCTTTGTCATTATGTGGTAGTTTCCGAGCGTGGTGCGTCCGTTGGGGTCATCGGAAGGGCTTGGAAGCCGGTGTTGGAACTTCGGAGCAAGGTAAGTCTCCTTTCTAACTTCGTGATGGGGAATCGTCCCCTCGGTGAATTAATTCAATACATGTTATTATCTTCGGGGGCTACGTACGCACGAGGTGACGGGAGTCCGTGCGTAGCTACTACTATGCCATGTTCGGGTAGCCTAGGACCCACTAGCATGCTTTATGTGCGTACCTGTAACCCTGCTTGTAATATTAAACTGCTAATATGACCGAAAACTTAATTGAATGTTTAAAAAGAAACCTAGAGTTCATATTGTTAACCTTCTAAAAGAAAGTTGTTTCCGTTGTGAATATTTGTGTATCTGGACTGGGTTGTATTATGGAGTGTTACTAAATTGGACAAATGAGTTTCAAAAACAAAGATTTCAAAACCTATATTTCATGTTTCTTTTAATAAAGACTTTACCATTTTCCTGAGAAAAACGGTTTTCTTGATAAAAGACGAATTTATTGTGTGGATGTGTAACTTTGGGTGCCTGAGTCGCTTGAGTGACTCGATAGCAGGAAGACCCTGTACTTGTGCATGTATTCTTATGAGCACCTGAGTCGCAGGTATGATTCGCGAGCTGGATAGCCGTATTATATTGAGAGGTGCACTTTTGGGACAGGACGATCGATCCCTCGGCAGTGCACATAGAGGATTATTATATTGAGAGCCACACTTTTGGGACGGGCCGATCAATCCTTTGGCAGTGCGTAGAGAGATTGAGAGATGTACTTTTGGGATTGGCCGATCGATCCTTCGGCAGTGCATAGAGAGATTGAGAGCCGCACTTTTGGGATGGGCCGATCGATCCTTCGGCAGTGCGTGGAGAGGTTGAGAGATGCACTTTAGAAAAGAGGAAAGTGTACATTGTTGTTTATTCTCAGTGGTTACCTGGATTTCCGTACTTGATATGTACTCATTTCTTACTGTCTTACATGTATATTGTATTTCATCATATTCTGTCATATGTTGTATTGTCGGACCCTAGTAAGAGTCTAATTTGCCCTCTCGTCACTACCTCTCTGAGGTTAGGCGGGCGACTTACTAAGTACACGTTGTTTTTGTACTCATGCTGCACTTGCTGTGCATTTTATTGCACAAGTAATCTCATAGCAATGTGGAGGATTCGGAAATTTAGGTGAGCTGCACCATCCGGAGGCGATCCACAGCTGGCAGAGTCATCTTCATACTGTATCCGTGTAATTTTAAATTTCCTTATCCATTTGTATTTCGGACAGGATTTGTAATAGACACCGGGTTCTACGGACATGTTGGGATTTACTTCACTAAATTAAATTGATGTGCTGTCATATTTATGTTTGCAAAAATTTATTTATTTGATTATGAGATGCGAGAAAGTAACGATTTCAAAAATGTTAAAAACTGGAAAATTATTTCATTAAATTAATGTTTTGGCTTGCCTGTCCTTGTGTCCGGCGCCATCACGGCCTTAGGGATTTTGGGTCGTGACAACTTGGTATCAGAGAGCTAGATTCCTGTAGGTTTCATGAGTCATGAGAAAGTCTAGTAGAGTCTTGCGGATCGGTACGAAGACGTCTGTACTTATCTTCGAGGGGCTACAGGGCTGTTAGGAGTACTTCCCTTCTTGATTCTTCATTGTGCGAGTTGATTCCTTTGAGTCTTATGCCTATGTTCATTCCTACTCAATCTTATGCATCGCGAAGAGCTTGCTATAGATCAGGAATTTGAGAAATAGGAATGGTGTTACGAATGTAATTCCAGATGCTTCCATGGGTAGATGGTCGTGGTTGTTGTTATGGCCCAGTGAAAGGGTGATGTATTGTTTCAGCTCGGTAGTTGTGTTTCTGGGAGCCTTAAGGTTGTGCTTAGGTAGTGATGATGGTTTCAATTAATTGGCGCAGTGTCGAGATGATGATAGAATGTTTGCACGTGTGTTGGGGAGATGAATGGCCTGAAGGGAGGTCTTCTCAGAGCGTGATTGCGAGATTTCAGTGCTTTTGTACCGACAGAGGGAAGGCATTTGGAGTATGAATGGCTCGGTTGGGACTGATAAAGTAGTAAGACTTGGTGTCTTCTAGCGATATGGGGTATGCACATGTGACGTGTAGTCGTTGTCATTGATCGAATGGAATGTGTAGGTTTGTCGGTGATATGGTTTATTCGGTTTCGTGGGGTCAGAGTATTGAGAGGAAGTATTGAGGAATACGGTTGGAAAGGAATGATCCTGGAATGAAGCAGGGCGTAGGATTGGGTATTGAAGTCGCAGAGAGCGTGCATTTCAGCGTCGTTGGGAGGTGTCAGCAGGTGATTCCTACAGGTGGGTTGTCTTCTGGGGATTGGTTAGCAATGGAGGGTTGACAGGTTCTGTGAGGGGTCCTAGTGGCTAGTTGATAGGAGATAGAAGGTGTGAATGAAGCTAAATAATTCGAGTATTTAGGGAATGCTAGCAAGAGAATTTGGAGGGTTGGGACGGATTGGCTAAGCAAGATCGTGTTATCAAAGGGGGGAAGGATCTCAGTAGGGTCTAGAGTGATGCTAGGAGCGGCTTCGGGCTAAGTGGGGGAGTCCCACTATCTGTAGTTGGTTTGTAGGATTTTCTTCTCTTGGGGTTCAGTATTGTCGGCGTATAGGCAAGTTATTTCAGCTAAGGAAAAAGGGGTAAAATGGTAATTGTGCGTAGGATTTGATGGATTTGTGCAAAAGTTGGTCTTGTCAGGCCAGGGTTAGGCTTTGGAAGATTCACATTTTTGCTTAAGGCGTGGGCGAGTTGTAAGGATAGTGACTTAGTCACGTGTTTCATTGAAAAGGGTGTTCATGTGCTAGGAGAGCCCTGGGGTTGATTGTATTCGGGGCCCGTCGGAGTGGGTGACTCTCAATAGCGGTCCTACTGAGTTCAAAAGTTAAGAATGCAGCGTTTAAGGATTTCATGCAACATTATGATCGAGAATTGAGCTTTTGCAGAGTAATTTCTAAGAAAGGGGAGGATGGTTAGAATGTTCTATGATATGTTTCAGCATGCATGATAATATTGGAGGAGTGAGAGGAATAAACTTCGGATTTAAGAAAAGAAGTATCAAAAGGGTATGAGACGGGTTGCGAGATTTGGGCAGCATAGTCTCGTGAATCAAGGTCACTCAGGATGAGTGAGGGTTGAGTTTGCTATGGGTTGAAGGAAATTTTTATTGTTCCTGAGGCAATTAATGGTGGTTAAAAGAGAATGGGTTATTTAGCCATGGTTTGAAATGGCACCCTTGCGGCAGTGATTGGTTCCTTTTATGTGATTTGGTTATGCATGTGGTTTATGCCGGTGTGAGCGGGGCTTGTCAGCCATCGTAATGGATTTAATGAGGGAGCATTTGTGTGCTATGGCCTATCAAGTATAAAGACTTTGCCATTTTCCTGAGAAAAACAATTTTCTTGATAAAAGACGAATTTATTGTGTGGATGTGGAACTTTGGGTGCCTGAGTCGCTTGAGTGATTCGCGAGCAGGAAGACCCCGTATTTGTATATGTATTCTTATGAGCACCTGAGTCGCAGGTATGATTCGCGAGCAGGCTAGCCGTATTATATTGAGAGGTGCACTTTTGGGACGGGCCGGTCGATCCCTCGGCAGTGCACAGAGAGGATTATTATATTGAGAGCCGCACTTTTGGAACGTGCCGATCGATCCTTCGGCGGTGCGTAGAGAGATTGAGAGATGCACTTTTGGTACGGGTCGATCGATCCTTCGGCAGTGTATAGAGAGATTGAGAGCTGCACTTTTGGGACGGGTTGATCGATCCTTCGGCAGTGCGTGGAGAGGTTGAGAGATGTACTTTTGGGACGGGCCTATTGATCCTTCTGCAGTGCATAGAGAGACTGACTATCTTATGACTCTGGTCGGTTGTCTTACTTTTGTGTGCGCATGACTATTTGGTACTATTCTATTGATATTGGCTTGACATGTATTTCGGAAAGAGGAAAGTGTACATTGTTGTTTATTCAAAGTGGTTAACTGGATTTCCGTACTTGATATGTACTCGTTGCTTACTGTCTTACATGTCTATTGTATTTCATCATATTCTGTCATATGTTGTATTATCGGACCCTAGTAAGAGTCTAATTTTCCCTCTCGTCACTACCTCTCTGAGGTTTGGCGGGCGACTTACTGAGTACACGTTGTTTTTGTACTCATGCTGCACTTGCTGTGCATTTTATTACACAGGTACTCTCATAGCAATGTGGAGGATTCTGAGACTTAGGCGAGCTGCACCATCCGGAGGCGATCCGCAGCTGGCAGAGTCACCTTCATACTGTATCCGTGTCATTTTAAATTTCCTTGTCCAGTTGTATTTCGGACAGGCTTTGTAATAGACACCGGGTTCTGGGGACGTGTTGGGATTTACTTCATTAAATTAAATTGATGTGATTTCATATTTAAGTTTACTAAAATTTATTTGTTTGATTATGAGATGCAAGAGAAAGTAACGATTTCGAAAATGTTAAAAACTGGAAAGTTATTTCAATAAATTAATGTTTTGGCTTGCCTGACCTTGTGTCCGGCGCCATCACGACATTAGGGATTTTGGGTCATGACAATCGCCACTTGGCGCATACAAAATACAACTTTCCCAAAACCTGGAATGTCACTTTAGTCACAAGCTCTGTCTCAAAATAGCTCTATACAACGTAAGGAAATTTACATGAAAATATATCTAAGTCTGGAGTGGAAGGTGACTCGGAGGACTCTGCGGACGCGGCAGAATTACCTTTCGGTCTCTTATAAGCTGCTACTCGGACCCTTAGCCACGAAACTGAGCGCTGGTACCAGGATCTGCACACGAAAAACATATGCAGGAAAGGGCATGAGTACACCACAAATTGGTACCCAGTAAGTGCCAAGCCTAACCCCAGTCAAGTAGTGACGAGGTCAGGTTAAGGCTCTACTAGATTTTTATAGTAAAACACTATAAAAATGTGAACAGAGAGATATAATAAGCTAAGGCAAATCAGTAGGAACAATGAGCTAAAAGAAAATAATAACATGGAGCACTTGGCTCAGCACAACATATATCACAGTACCAAGTATGCAATGCAGTACAGGGGGAAAGCTCCCGGAATCTCGTTCGCAGTCCCAATTTAAATATGCAATGCAGTACATGGGAAAATCTCCCGGAATCTCATTTGTAGTCCCAATTTAAATATGCTATGCAGTACAGGGGAAAGCTCCCAAAATCTCGTCCGTAGTCCCAATTTAAATATGCAATGTAGTACAGGGGGAAAGCTCCCAGAATCTCGTCCGTAGTCCCAATTTAAATATGCAAGCAGTACAGGGGGAAAGCTCCCGGAATCTCGTCCGTAGTCCCAATTTAAATATGCAATGCAATACAGATACCCAATATAATTTTTATTTAAAACAGTTCAGGAAAAAATCACAGGCAAAAATATGGATAAAATTACCTAAAACATGGTACACATAGTAATAACTAGGGAATACAAGTAAAACAGGTAGGCATGCTATTTGCTAATCTAAACTACATAGTCGATACATGAATCAGTGAAATAGGAGTGAAATGATTTAAGTCATGGAGGGAAAAATGTAGTTTTAGCAACAATGGCCCGTGTACGCACTCGTCACCTCACGCACACGGCGCCCAAACAACGTAGAACAATATTAAAATAGACTAGGGGAAGTCCCCAACACAGAGTTAGGCAAGCCACTTACCTCGACTGCGCTACTCAACTCAAAACCACGCTCTTGCCACGAGTATCCGGCTCCAAATGGCCTAAATCTATTCAATTTGATTGCATAATGTAAATATCACTTTAAGGAATCAAAATAGCTAATAAGTTCGAAGCTAATACGCGAAATTAGGAAAATCGCCCAAAAAGTCCTCCGGGCCCACGTCTCGGAATCGAGTGAAAGTTACAAATTTGGAACACCCATTCACTCACGAACTCACTTGAACAAGAATCATCGAAAACCGACGACAAAATCCTATTAAATTCTCGGGTTTTCTAATTAGGGAAATTTCTTCCCATTTGCATGATTTTTCACCTAAACTCCTTGACTGCATGGAAGAAATGGCTATAGATTAATGATATACAAAGGAAATAAGGTTAGGAATTGTTACCTATGAAGCTTTACTCAAAACTCACTCCAAATCGCTTACACCCGAGCTCCAAATTATTTTTAGAAGTTATGGAATTCAAGCCCTCGAATCTGATATAAACTGCCCAGCGATTTTCGCACCTGCGCCCCTTGGACCGCACCTGTTGTCCCGTATCTACGGAAAATCCATCGCAGGTGCGAAAACCCACTAAAAGGCCTGGGGCTGCACCTGCGGTCAATTGGCCGCAGCTGCGGCTCTGCACCTGCGGAACCACATCCGCACCTGCGAGAACTGGTTGACTTGAGCAATCCCGCACCTGCGAGCCCCTCTTCAGCTCTTCCCGAAGTGAGCGAATTGCATGTAGAGATCTGTAGGGGCTTATAGTTTAATTGGTTGAAATGTACCGCTCCGCACCTGCAGAAAATCCATCGTAGGTGCGAGACACCAGAACCAGCAATGGTTCAGCTGTTTTCCAAGTTCCAAAATCAACCGTTGAGCATCTGAAACATCCCCGAGGCCCTCGGGACCTTAAACAAACTTACGAACCAGTCCTAATACCTTATCCAAACTTAGTCGAGCCTCCAAAACACATCACATAACACCAAAATCACAAATTATACATGGATTCAACCCTAAGAACTTATGAAATTTCCAAACTCTACAACTTATGCCGAAACACCTCAAAACTAGTCCGAATGACCTCAAATTTTACACACAAGTCACAAATGATACAACAAAACTACAGCCACTCTCGGAATTCCATTCCGAGCATGATATCAAAATTCCACCTATCGGCCGAAATCGCTGAAATTCTAACTTTCGCCAATTCAAGTCTAAATCTACTATAGACCTTGAAAGCACATTCCGGACACGCTCCTAACTCCGAAATCATCCAACAGAGCTAACAGAGTCAACGGAATTCCATTCCGGACCCGTCTTCCCACAGTTCCAACTACGGTTCAATTTCTAAAGCTTAAACTCACATATAAGGACTATGTGTCCAAAAACTCTCAGAATTTCACCACTCAATGTTCCAACAAGTCCCAAAAGGAGAAATAGACATTGGGAAAGCAGTTATTAGGGGATCGAGGCGCTAACTCTCAAAACGGCCTACCGGGTCGTTACATGTAGGCAATATCGAAAGCAAAGTATAATCAAACTTTTCAAAATGCTTCCCACAGAGTATCAAATATGCAAAAATTGTAAATGATTGCTCACTTTATCTTTGCCAGAAAATTCTTCATATTTTCGAGCAAAAAGGGGCAGTTGTGAGCACGTAATTCTTCCCCCGCTCGAATATTACTCCCCAAAAATCACAAAATTGTTCTTATAGGAACATTTAGAAGTTATAGAAAAATCACCAAAAATATTTTATCCATCATGTTTGATTTTTAGATTGCATCGTAGAAGTTAATTACATTTTATTGAAAAGTCACAATAACTACATTAGACATGTTGCATATTGACATTTAGGTTTAATCAATTAGTTTCTTTCTTTAATGTGTCAAATAGTTAATTGATTTGTTAGTGGCTATATCAAAATAGAAAATAAAGATAATTTTGCAAATTCATTTTGATTTTAGGTGGATTAATTAAATGTGGTTAAAGTTGAAAATTTAAAATTGGAAGATGACAAGGAAAGAACAGGTTTGTTTGTTTTATTTTTTGAACTAGGCCAACAAATTAAAAGGTCCAGATGCCTTCTCAAATTACCACCCAGATCCTCCCCAAACCCAGTCCAGACCTTACAACCACCAAAATGACACCGTTCCAGCCCCAATTAATTTTCATCGTCCATCAGATCTCATATGATGACAGAGAACTGGTTTCTTTAGTTACATAAAATTGTCCTAAAATACCTCATTTCTAACCTAATACACTCTTCTTCCTCTCTATCATCATCTGCCACCAATCACCCCCTCGGTAATCGCTCAGTCACCCGTGCCACCCCAAAGCCACCATTGAGAACCATTGACCACCGACTGGAGTTAGCCAAACTATAACGACCTGACTGGTCGTTTTGAGCAATTGCATATGGTTTGACAGTTCGAGGTCACGAGTAGCATCACAAAGTGTCTTATTATGACTTGTGTGTATCGTCGGTTTGGGTTTTTGAGAGGGTCGGAAAGGATTTTAGGAGTGACTCAAATTTAAGAAGTCTGAAGTTGAAGGAATTGACCCAGGATTTGACTTTTGAGTATTTGACCTCGGATCGGAGTTTCGATGATTCTAGTAGGTCTGGATAGTGATTTTGGACTTGGGAATATGCCCAGAATTTCATTTGGATATTTCAAAAAGGTTTCGGCATCATTTGGCGGAAGTTGGAAATTTAAAGGTTTAGAATCTTCCTAAGTTTGACCATGATATGACTTTATGGTTATCGGATCCGGATTGTGGTTTTGGAATTTTGAATAGGTCTGTTTCATCAATTGGAACTTGTCTGCAAAATTTGGTGTCGTTTAGAGTTGAATTGATGTGGTTCAGACGCTTGGTTGCAATTCTAGAAGTTCTTGAAGTTCATGGTGATTTTCATGCGTTTTGGCATCCGATTCGTGATTCTAGAGGTTATTTTGGTGTTTCGATCACGAGCGAGTTCGTGTTATGTTCTCAGACTTGTGAGAACATTTGGTTTAGAGCCCCGAGGGCTCGGATGAGTTTTGAACGCGTTTTAAAGTGTTTGAAAGAAGGTTCAGTTGTGCTGGTGTTTCTGTTCTCGCATTTGCGAGGATTTAATCGCATTTTTTATGACCACATTTTCGAGGTCATTCTTGCATTTGTAAAGATGTGCTGGGGCAGGGAGTTCACATTTGCGAACCAATTCATCGCACTTGCGATTGCAGCTCCGCATTTGCGATATCATCTGTCTCTTTTACGAATAACTCAGAGCTCGCATTCGCGAGACTTGTGTCGCATTTGCGACCTGAACAGAGCTGGCCAGCCTTCGCATTTGCAGTACTTTTGTCGCATTCTCGCATTTGCAGTACTTTTGTCGCATTTGCGAGCATCGTATTTGCGATCCTGATGTCGCAAATGCAACAGCTGAGGCTGGTATTAAGATTCTCATTTCGGGACTTAGCTTCATTTTGTCACGACCCAAATCCTAAACCAGGTCGCGATGGCGCCCAACACCTCAGTCAGGCGAGCCAACCATTTTCTAGTAGTGAGTTTCATGTAGTTTACCAAAAATATTTTTCAACATTTGCTTAACTTAGTTTTGAGACATTAAATCGAAACGGATAACTTAGGCAATTTTATGCAAAATAAATAATCATGAAGTCATAATTAACGATTACATCCCAAAATAAAGTCTACTAACGTGTGTGTGTGTCAGGAACTAGTGTCACAAGTCTACAGGTATCTAGTAGAATAATATCAAAAGAATGAAAGTCTGTCCTACTGTCTGAGTGACTATAGACAAAAAAAAACAAAAGAATAGCTCCAAAGTGTTGTTGGAAGTCGCCAAGATGAGCATCTCACTGTGAAGCCTCGATCAGTATAACTCAGGAACGAGCTCCGGACTGGAACCCAGATGCACCTGCCTCATAACCTGTACAATTAAGTACAGAGCATAGCATAAGTATATAAACAATATGTACCCAGTAAGTATCCCTCCTAATCTCGAAGAAGTAGTGACGACAGGTCGACTTGACACTTACAAGGGTCCAAAAGATATATTTAGGTGATAATTTAAAAGAGGACAACAAGTAAGCATGGATAGTAAGGAAATAAATATCGAATCGTAATAAAATCCAAATATGTAGTGAAGCATCAATTTACAAGTTTCAGTTCGATTTTCCAGGATATTTCACAGCTCGAAAGTCATAAACAACATCAGGCAAATAGCATGCGCATAGTGGAATAAGGACATCCAGTCTGGGCCAACATAATAATAATAATTGTGCACTGCCAAAGGGTCGAACGGCGCTAAGCATAGATGCATCTATTAACCTGCCGTGGCGTACGGCCCACTCCCATGAGAGTAGGGTACAAAATCACTCCGCTCACGGGATATAAATTGCGAAGCGGTCGCAAGCAACCACAACATCTTTCTTTCAATCTTTTCCAAATAACAACTCTTTTAAAAACATCAAATTCTCGGTTTTCTCGAAACAAAGTTGTATACAATGAAGTTACAAAGCATATAACTCAAGTTAATGGAATTCACATGGCATGGTGTGGGACTAACTACCCGGACATAACGATAATAGTCACTACGCACGGGCCCTTGTCACCTCGCACATACGTAGTCCCCCAAAACAATAACACATAATCATTTAATTCACCTATGGGGAAAATTTCCTCTTACAAGGTTAGAAAGGAGACTTACCTCGCGTCAAGTCTACTTCCCGGGTCAAGAATGCACCCGAAACTCCAAATTCGTCGCCCACGGACTTGAAACTAGTCAAACTTTGTATAAAATAATCAGTCTATACTCCAAAGTCTTTAATTCTCCTACTTAAATGATCATTTCAACCTAAATTGGAAAAATCCTAAAATACACCTCCGGGCCGACATGCTCGGATTCCAAAATTGTTTGAAGGAAACTAGAAACCATGGCCTAAGGATCAATAATATATAGTTTTTGTATAATTCTTTAACACATTTCTTGGTAATTTTCCCATTTTTTGTCAAAAACCTAGGTTTTACTCTAACCCATGGTTTCCATTAATTTTTGTGTTAATCTACCTAAGAATTCAAGTACAAAGCTAAATTTATAGTAGTAATTACTTATCTTATAGTAGCTAGGTCGAATACCCTCCTTGCATGCTCTCAAAATCACCCAAAGAAGAAGAATAGTGTTCAAAAATGGCCAGGTCCAGTATTTAAAACGGAACTCACTGCCTACAGGATTTTCGCACCTGCGACTCGAGGACCACACCTACGGTCTCGCATCTGCGAGAAAAAATCTCGCATCTGTGAAGAAAGGGAAGGGGGCCTGGCCTCGCACATGCAGAGCGGAGTCCGCACCTGCGGCTCCGCTTCTGCGGAAAGGGATCCGCATCTGCGGAAATGGGCAGCTCCTTCAGGAGTCGCACCTGCGAGGCTGGGACCGCAGAAGCGGTCTCGCACCTGCGGCTTGACCTCCGCAAGTGCGATCGCACCAGATCTGGTGCACTAGCAGTCTTTTAAGGCTGGTTTTTAATTCGCTCGATGCCTGAATGGCATCTGGGCCCACCCGAGACCCCGTCCAGACATACCAAAGAGTCCTAAATCATAATACGGACTCACTCGAGCCTTTAGAACGTCCAAAACAGCGCTAAATCTAAAAATCATACCCCAAAACCTATTGGATCAAACTTAAGAACTTCAAGTTCTTGAATTCGCATTCAATACGCCGAACCTACCTATACTACTCGTAATGACACCAAATTTTGCAAGCAAGTCATAATTGAGATAATGGAGCTATTCCCGGTCTCTGAATCCCGTTTGGATTTTTATAACACAAAAACACGTTCCAAACTTCAATTTGAACTTAAGGACATTCTTATTGCACTATTTGGCGCTGAAATGCCCCAGGGTCATCCAAAACCCGTTCCGAACACATGCCCAAGTCCAAAATCATCATACAAACCTATCGAATCTTGATTTCGGGGTCGTTTACTAAAAATGTTGACCGAAGTCAAACTTGGCCTTCAAGGCCAACCTTAAGGAACTAAGTGTTCCTATACCACTCTGAACTCCTCCAAACCTAGAACAACCCGTCCCCGCAAGTCATAAATCAGTAAAAGCAACTACGGGGAGTCTCATTTAGGGGAACGAGGTCCTAGAACAAAAAACAACGGTCGGGTTGTTACATTCTCCACCTCTTAAGCAAACGTTCATTCTCGAACAGGTTTAGAATCATAGCTGGAGTGCTGAATAAGTGTGGATATCTGCTCCGCATGTCCTCCTCGGACTTCCAAGTCTCCTCCTCGATGCTTGGCCCCTCCACTAGACCTTTTAGGCGGAAACCCTCTTGGACCTCAACTGGCGATCTTGCCTGTTAATAATAGCAACTGGCTCTTCCTCGTAGCCCAACCTCTCATCCAACTGAATGGTGCTGAAATCTATCATGTGAGAGAAGTCGGCGTGATACCTCCGGAGCATGGATACATGAAAGATTGGATGAACCCCTAATAAACTAGAATGTAAAGAGAGCTCATAAGCAACCTCCCCAACTCATCTCAACACCTCAAATGGGCCTATAAACCTCGGGCTCAGCTTGCCCTTCTTTCCAAACCTCATAATACCCTTCATCGGCGAGACGTTCAACAGAACCTTCTCTCCCTCCATAAATGATACATCGCGCACCTTCTGATCCGCGTAAATCTTCTATCTGGACTGTGCTGTGCGAAGTCTCTCCTGAATCAACTTCTCTTTCTCCAAAGCATCCTTCACCAGATCGGTGCCATACAGCTTAGCCTCGCCAGGCTCAAACCACCCGATGGGAGAACGACATCGCCGACCATACAAGGCCTCAAATGGAGCCATCTCAATGCTGGACTGATAACTATTATTATAAGCAAACTTGGCCAAAGGCAAGAACTGGTCCCACTGTCCTCCAAAGTCAATCACACATGCTCTGAGCATGTTCTCCAATATTTTAACTGTCTGCTCCAACTGCCCGTCGGTCTGACGGTGGAATGCTGCGCTGAGCTCTACCCGGGTGCCTAACTCACTCTGCACGGCTCTCCAGAAGTGCGAGGTGAACTGAGGACCTCGATTTGATATAATGGACACAGGCACACCGTGCAACCGAACTATCTCCCGAATGTAGATCTAGGCCAACCTCTCAGAAGTGTAAGTGGTAGCTACTCGAATAAAATGTGCCGACTTGGTCAACCTCTCCACAATAACCCAAACTACATCAACCTTCCGCAAAGTTTGAGGCAACCCAACTACGAAGTCCATAGTGTTGCGCTCCCATTTCCACTCAAGTATAGGCATCTGCTAGAGTAGGCCTCCTGGCCTTTGGTGTTCATATTTAACCTGCTGGCAATTTAGACATCTAGCCACATACTCCACTATGTCTTTCTTCTTCCGTCTCCACCCGAAATGCTGCCTCAAGTCACGATACATCTTCGTAGCACCAGGATGAATGGAATAGCGTGAACTACGAGCCTCCTCTCCGTCAGGCCATAGAAATTCAGGACACATAAGCGACCCTGAAGTCTCAGAACACCATCCTCACCAATAGAAACCTCCTTGGCACCACCTTGTACCACCGTCTCCGAAGAGCCACCAGCTGCGGATCATTATACTGCCGAGTCTTGATCTCCCCCAATAATGAGGATTGGGCCACCACACGAGTAAGAACCCGACTGGGCTCGAAAAGGTCCAACCTAACTAGGTGATTAGCCAAGGACTGAACGTCCAAAGCTAGAGGTCTCCCCTCTGCTGAAATGAAAGCCAAACTACCCATACTCTCCACCGTCCTGCTTAAGGCATCTGCAACCACGTTTGCCTTGCCCAAATGATAAAGAATGGTGATGCCATAATCTTTCAGCAACTCAAGCCACCTACGCTGCCTCAAATTAAGATCCCTCTGCTTGAACAAGTGCTACAAACTGCGGTGATCTATATAAACCTCACAAAGCACCCCATACAAGTAGTGCCTCCAAATCTTAAGAGCATGAACAATCGCTGCCAACTCCAGATCATGCACATGGTAATTCTTATCATTAACCTTTAGTTGTCGTGAAGCTTATGCAATAGCTCGCCACTCTTACATCAACACACAACCCAAACCAACGCGTGAAGCGTCACAATAAATTGTATACATCCCAGAACCGGAAGGCAACACTAGAACTGGTGTTGAGTGCAATGTTGTCTTGATCTTATGAAATCTCGCCTCACACTCGTCGGACCATCGAAATGGGGCATTCTTCTGGTTCAATCTAGTCAGATCATCTCCAATGGATGAAAAGCCCTCCGCAAATCGGCAATAATAACTCGCTAGACCCAAGAAGCTCCTGATCTCTGTAGCTGAAGTAGGGTGTAGCCAACTCTGAACTGCCTCAATCTTCTTAGGATCAAACTTGATACCTTCTCCGGATACCACATGCCCCAAGAATTCCATAGGATCCAACCAAAACTCGCACTTGGAGAACTTAGCATACAACTTCTGTTCTCACAAAGTCTGGAGCACAACCCTCAAATGATGCCCGTGCTCCCCCAGGCTACGTGAGTAAGTCAGAATGTCATCAATGAAGACGATGACAAAAAAATCAATATAAGGCCTGAACACCCTATTCATCAAGTCCATAAATGCGGCTGGGGCATTAGTCAAGCCAAAGGACATCACCAGGAACTCAAAATGACCATACCTCGTATGAAAGGCCGTCTTCGGAACATCTGAGTCCCGAATCTTCAATTGATGGTACACCGATATCAGGTCAATCTTAGAAAACACCCGAGCACTCTGAAACTGGTCAAACAAATCATCGATACGCGACAACGGGTACTTGTTCTTGATGGTGACCTTGTTCAACTGGCGGTAGTCAATACACATCCGCATAGTCCCATCCTTCTACAAAAATAGCATTGGAGCATCCCAAGGCAATACGCTCGGTCTGATAAACCCCTTAGCCAGTAACTCCTAAAGTTTTTCTTTCAATTCCTCTAGAGCCATACGGTATGGGGGAATAGATATGGGCTGGGTTCCTGGAGCTAAGTCAATGCAAACATCAATGTCACGATCTGGTGGGATGCCTGGAAGGTCTAAAGGGAATACATCATCAAAATCTCGAACTACTGGCACTGAATTAATCGTTGGAGACTCGGCGGTGGTGTCTCGCACATACGCCAGATAAGCCAAACAACCCTTCTCGACCATATGTCAAACCTTCAGGAAAGAAATAACCCGACTAGAGGCACTAACTTAGGAACCTCTCCACTCCAATCTCGGCAACTCGGGCATGACTAGAGTAATAGTCTTGGCATGGCAATCTAGAATGGAATGATAGGGAGACAGCTAATCCATGCCTAGGATAACCTCAAAATCAACCATATCGAGAAACAGGAGGTCCGTTCTGGTCTCGAATCCACAGAATGTAACCACACAGGAACCTGGTCCACAACCATAGAATCACCCACAGGAGTGGACACATAAACAGGAGTACCCAAGGACTCAAGAGGAATATCTTGGGAATGAGCAAATAAGGCTAATACATATGAATAAGTGGACCCTGGATTAAATAATATCGATGCATCTCTACCGCATACTGAAATAATACCTGTGATCACGGCATCT
Source organism: Nicotiana paniculata (assembly GCA_005239505.1). Taxonomy (NCBI): domain Eukaryota; kingdom Viridiplantae; phylum Streptophyta; class Magnoliopsida; order Solanales; family Solanaceae; genus Nicotiana; species Nicotiana paniculata. Next base: position 39,441 of record MDKI01011436.1, on the reverse strand, counting down.
GAGTCCACTGCATCTGATCTGGCCGAAATAACATCAAATCTGGCCGGAGCGCCGGATGACTGACCTCCACCAGAATAAACAGGAGCTAACTGGGCTCCCCCTGCCTGTCCTCCACCTCTAGGACGACCCCTACCAGCCTGTCCTCCACCTCTGGGTGGCCGAACCGCTGGTGCTGATCTCATAGGCTGGTGACCCTGCTACACTGCCTTGCCCCGAAGCCTGGGACAATGCCTCTTCATGTGACCTGGATTCCCACACTCATAACAACCTCCCAGCACCATGGCCTATTGCCCTGAAGAAGTACCCTGAATAACGGGAGGACGATATGAACTTTCTGGCATAGCACTGAAATAAGGACTGGTAGACCCCTGATGACCAGAATAACCGTCGGAGGAACCCTGAATAGCTGGCGGGCGGTAAGAACTCTTCGTCATGGCGCTGAAATAAGGCCTCACTGGGACACCTCGTGGAGGTGGTGGTAGTGCTGAATATGGGTGCCTACTGGGCAGCCCCCTACCAAACTGATCTCTGCCCTAACTGGAGCACCTTTGAAATCCACATAAAATCTAGCTCTCTTATCCTGCTGATCCTGTTCTCTCCTCCTTGACCGATAACCCTCGATTCTGCGAGCAATGTCTACCACAAGCTGATAAGGAGTCCCCATCTCCACCTCTCGGGCTATGTTAGCCCTAATACCTAAGTGTAACCCGGCTACAAATCTCCGCACTCTCTCTGCGTCAGTAGGAAGTATCATGAGTGCATGACGAGATAGCTCAGAAAACCTAGCCTCGTAGTTAGTGACTGATATCTGACCCTGCTCCAGCTGCTTAAACTGATACTGCAGCTCTTCCCTCTCATAGGGTGGAATATATCTGTCCAAGAATAACTGAGTGAACTTCTCCCAAGTGATGGGAGGGGAATCTGCCTGTCTGCCAAGAATATAAGACTGCCACCATCTATGGGCCCTGCCCTCTAGCTTAAAAGTAGTGAAGTCAACTCCATGAGACTCCAGTATCCTCATGTTGTGCAGTTTTTCCCTAAACCTATCAACAAAATCTTGTGCGTCCTCATGACGCTCACCTCCGTAGACAGGAGGGTGCAGTCTGGTCTATCTGTCTAATAACTTTTGTGGATCATCGTCCGCAGCTGGTCTGGGCTCAGGTGTTGTTGCTGCTACTGGATGAACCCCGCCCACGGGCAGTGCACCTAGGGTCTGATATACTACTGCTGCATGTCCAGCGGCCTGTGCAGTAGGGGTCTGTGCTCCCCCTCCCGCCTGAGATGTGGCCAGATCTGCTGGAAATAAACCAGCCTGAGTCGTGGTGTCCATGAACTGCATCATACGGCCCATGACCTCCTGAAATCCTGGAGCTATCATAAAATCCAAAGGGGCAGGATCTGTTGCGGGCACCTCGCTCTGCTCTTCAGTGATGGGATCCTCTACTGGATCCGCTGGGGGTGCGACTAGTACAGTCCTGGGATGCCTCGTCCCCTACCTCGAGCCAGTGCCCTCCCCCGGCCTCTACAACGACCTCGGATGACGGGGGTAGCGGCCCCTCCCGGGTCCGGAACATCGGCTGCTCGTGTCCTCACCATCTGTGAGAGAATACAAGAGTGAGATTTAGTATACCATCAACTGCATGATAGAAGATGAATAAAGAGAGATTTCCCAACACCCTATAGCCTCTCAAAGATAAATACACACGTCTCGGTACCGATTCGCAAGACTCTATTGGGTTTGCCCGTAACTTGTGAGACCTACGTGAACCTAGAGCTCTGATACCATGTTGTCACAACCCAAATCCTAACCCATGTCGCGATGGCTCCCAACACTGCAGTCAGTCGAGCCAACCATTATCTACTAGCGAGTTTCATGTGGTTTACCAAAACCATTTTTCAACACATGCTTAACTTAGTTTTGAGACATTAAGTAGAAACGGAAACTTAGGCAATTTTATGCAAAATAAATAATCATGAAGTCATAATTAACAATTACATCCCAAAATAAAGTCTACTAGCGTGTGTGTGCCAGGAACTAGTGTCACAAGTCTATAGGAATCTGGTAGAATAATATTAAAAGAATGAAAGTATGTCCTACTGTCTGAATAAGTATAGACAGAAATAACAAAAGAATAGCTCCAAAGTCCTGCTGGATGTTGCCAAGAAGAGCAGCTCACCGTGAAGCCACGATCAGTATAACTCAGGAACGAGCTCAGAACTGGAACCCAGATGCACCTGCCGCAGAACCTGTACAATTAAGTACAGAGCATAGCATGAGTACATAAGCAATATGTACCCAGTAAGTATACCGCCTAATCTCGAAACTCCATGGCCTAAGGATCAATAATATATAGTTTTTGTATAATTCCTTAACACATTTCTTGGTAATTTTCCCATTTTTTGTCAAAAACCTGGGTTTTACTCTAACCCATGGTTTCCATTAATTGTTATGTTAATTTACCTAAGAATTCAAGTACAAAGCTAAATTTATAGTAGTAATTACTTACCTTACAGTAGCTAGGTCGAATACCCTCCTTGCAGGCTCTCAAAATCGCCCAAAGAAGAAGAATAGTGTTCAAAAATGGCCAAGTCCGGTATTTAAAACGGAACTCACTGCCTACAGGATTTTTGCACATGCAGCTCGAGGACCGCACCTGCAGTCTCGAATATGCGGAGAAGGGGAAGGGGGCCTGGCTTTGCACCTGCAGAGTGGAGTCCGCACCTGCGGCTCCGCTTCTACGGAAAGGGGTCCGCATCTCCGGAAAATGGGCAGCTCCTTCAGGAGTCGCACCTGTGAGACTAGGACCGCAGAAGCGGTCTCGCATCTGCGGCTTGACCTCCGCATGTGCGATCGGACTAGATCTGGTGCACCAGCAGTCTTTTATGGCTGGTTTTTGCCTCGCTCGATGCCTGAATGGCATCTGGACCCACCGAGACCCTGTCCAAACATACCAGCAAGTTCTAAGTCATAATACGGACTCGCTCGAGCCTTCAAAACGTCCAAAACAGTGCTAATCTAAAAATCATACCCCAAAACCTATTGGATCAAATTTAAGAACTTCAAGTTCTTGATTCGCTTTCAATACGCCGAACCTACCTATACTACTCGGAATGACAACAAACTTTGCAAGCAAGTCATAAATGACATAATGGAACTATTCCCGGTCTCGAAATCCGGTTTGGATCTCGATAACACAAAAACACGTTCCAAACCTCAATCTGAACTCAAGGACATTCTTATTTCACTATTTGGCACCGAAACTCCTCCGGGTCATCCAAAACCCGTTCGGAACCGCGCCCAAGTACGAAATCATCATACGAACCTACCGGAATCTTCGAATCTCCATTCCGGGGTCGTTTACTAAAAATGTTGACCGAAGTCAAACTTGGCCTTCAAGGCCAACCTTAAGGAATTAAGTGTTTCTATACCACTATGAACTCCTCCAAACCTCGAACCACCCATCCCCGCAAGTCATAAATAAGTAAAAGCAACTACGGGGAGTCTCATTTAGGGGCACGGGGTCCTAGAACACAAAACGACCGATCGGATCGTTACACATTTTATCATATTTTGAACCCCAGGTCCGAGAGTGGGTGATTTTGAGAGAAGATTTTCATACCAAATCATTGGGTAAGTGACTTTTATCAATTTCCAACTATATTTTGTGATTATATCTTAGATTTAACATCAAATTCATGAGAGTTTAAGGAAAAATTAGGAAATTTGTAAATTCTTTCAAATGTACAATCATGATTTGAAGGACGAATTGGTATGGGAACTTGATAATTTTATGTGATTGAACTCGTATTGGAATGGGTGTTCGATTTTTGTAAATTTTGTCGGGTTCCGAAGTGCGGGCTCACTTTGTTGCCTTTTTTGAAAATTGTATAAGTATCATAGCCTTGTTAATTGAAATTATTTTCTCTTGCATTGTTTGATGTATTTAAGTCATTTTGTCTAGATTGATCCGAGCGTTGGTGAATTGGTAAAGGAAAAATTAAATTGAGTATTGAATTGGCTGAATTGAGGTAGGTATCTTGTCTAACTTTGTGGGGGGGGGGGAACCACCCCTTAGGAATTGAGTCAATTGTGCTATCTTGATATGTGAAAGCCGTGTACGCAAGGTGACGAGTGGATAAACAGTTTATATGTGGTATTGATTGGTTAGTGTCACGACCCAAAATCCATTAAGGTTGTGGTGGCGCCGGACCCCACCATCAGGCAAGCTAACACTTAATAATTAATAAAATCTTTATTTTAAAATTCTTGAAGTCATTCTTTTTTTTTAATTTTCTTAAATAATAATTAGCGAACTTCCACTGAGTAAACAATAATATCTTTAGCAAATTTAAATAGTGAATAAATCCCATAATTATCCCAGAACCCGGTGTCACAAGTGCATAAGCAAATTTTCCAGGAATTATACATATAGTACAATTCTTGTCCGGAATACAAACTGGACAAGGAATTAAAAATAAATACAATACATCTGAGAAAGACTCTGCCGGCTGCGGGTCGTCTCTGGATGTTACAGCTCGTCTAAGTCTCCAAGTCAGTCACATTTGTAAATCAAAGAATTATATCCTTTGACCAAAGCTATTTTTAGGATAAACACGGGTTTCTGATAATACAGGAAATAATAATAAATAAAAAGGAGTAAATAAATAGACAATAATATGATGTGTAGAAAAGTAAAATGTATTGTATTCGTAGTTCAGATGCCCTTAAAACTTATATTTTATTCCCTTATATAGGGAATTTCTAAATACAACGTCTACCTCTTACAATGATCGCTCCTTAATGACTAATTATTACATTAATGGGACGTTACATAGAATGACCGTAATTGTGGTATGAAGGTTGTGTAACGCGTGAGTCATTAATTGAGGGTCTCTGAATCTGCCCGTAGCTTTGTCCGGATTCATTCTGACTGTGTTTCTTCCTTGTCTCAATCAGGTTGAGTTTCTCGTAGCTGATTACTCCGTAGGTTTATTGAGTCGTGTCTCTTTGCTTCGCCCCTCTTTATAGAATCATGTCCAGTTGTCATGTTTTCCTTGGTCCACGTAGTCGGCTGAGTCATCAAGAATTATCATACGTGTGAAACTTTTTTTTACCAATACAGATAGTCCCCCCACTTACCATTTATTTATCGATTAATATTTGGTAAGTGGATATGCATTTATGGAGGGAAAATTTTGCCGTTGTTTCACCTTGAAACATTGTATCCTTCTCTGAACATAGGCGTCGCTTGCCACTTCCATCTGATGCTCAAGCCATGTGTTCCCTCTGGATTGGTTCTGCAGTTACTCGGCGCCTTTTAGGGCTTTTTGCGGCTCTTTTCTTTTCTTTACTTTCACGAAACACTTCTAACTTGTCTTCTTTATTTGTAAAGAGTTTTTTTTGTCTCCGTAAATATGTCTTCAGCGAACCAACCTAAAGGAGTGATAAATTTGGATGATTTGACCCCTTCTTCTGCTCCGACACGGAGCCAGAGAGGTGGTAGACTGAGGAGTTTAGGCTCTTCTTCTTCCCAGATTACTTCCCCTCTTTCTGCTAGGTCTTTAGTTTCTCCAAGAGCTAGGGCTTCCATATCTTCGTCAAGGGGTAGAGAACATCATGAACCCTTATGCGAACCACGAGTGGATGAAATCATTCCTGCTAAGTTTACCTTCACTAGGGATAGTGAGGTCCTTGTTGATCAGTTATTATCCCTTGATAGTTCTGATACGTACCCTACCCTTATTACTAAAGGTTTAGTTCCCCTTGTTCGCAGTGAATGTTCTTGGAAGTCCGATTTTCCTATCATCATTCCAAATGAGAACCAAAGAATAACGTCTTACAAGACGGGGTATTCTTATGTTTATACCTACCCTTTTAATTTAAGGTTTAAACCGCCTATTGATCCAGTCATTATCGAATTCTATCGTTTCTTCAATATTTGCTTAGGAAAAGTTGGTCCTCTTGTGTGGCGGGTTGTTGCGTGTCTCAGATGTTTAGATACTTTAGCCTCGGTTCCTTTTACCTTTAATCTTCTCATTCATCTTTATTCTCGTGCTTTATTTTGTCAAGGGATTTTTACTCTGGCTGCCAGGAGTAAAAGAGTGCTGGTAACCCCTGAAGATAATAAGGATAGAGGTTGGTACCTTCGGTATGTTTTTGCACCCACTGCTGGTTTAGTAGGTGAAGAAAATCTTCCCTTCCCCGAGAAGTGGAACCGTGCACGTGAGTACATTTTAGCTCACATTCGTTATTCTTCCTTTTTGCTTTAAGTGTTTTATTAACACTGTAGCTATTTTTTTCTTCTTTCAGCAATCATGGGTACTGTTGAGAATGTCTTTGGTATCTGTGGTTGGGTAGAAAAGTTGTTGTTGATTGCCCCGTTGGAAGAAAGGTCTTGGAACTACTTCTCCGGGAAGTACGGTTGGAAAGTGAAAACTCACGGTAAGTGAAGCTTTTTTTTCGTTTCTTTCCTTGCTCGAATCTCTTTCTCATTTTAACCCTTTATTTTTTATAGGGTTTCCTATCCGTGGAGTGTCTGTTGTGTCTGTTTCCAAAATGTCCCTAGCTTAGGCCCAGGAAATTATTGTTGGTTCTTCTTCTTCGAAGAGGAAGGTTGGTGGGTGTAGGACCTTAGAAGAAGAAAAAGAAGAAGAAGAAGAAGAAGAAGAGGAGGACACCTTGGTGCACATGTCACGTAGAAGGAGGGTGATTTTAGACAATGAGTCTACACCCGTGGCAGTTTCTTCCGTGTATGATGTTAAACCTTCTTCCTCTGAGGATGCTTCTCTCTCTCCTGTGCATGATTAGTGGATCATATGTTTGGTGAAGGCTTCATCCCTGATGTTAATGAAGCTCCCTTGGCCGTTCTTCCTCCTTCTTTTAGAGAAGTTCCTTCATATGCTCTTATTACCTCCTCCGCTCCCTTGGCTATTACTGCTCCCGTTACTACTTTGCCTGTGGCTTTCTCAGATCCCCAAACTTCCGTGCTTGTGGCTTCTACATCTCTGCCTGCTTCCGTGCCTTCTTTCAGAGAAGTAGGGTCTTCCAGCAGGGAGATACAGCAAGTTCTAATAGAGGTTCCAACTGGTGGGAGTCTTTTTAAGAAATCTGGTCAGCTTGATGTGTGGCTGAAGCCCTTGATAGGCCCAATAGAGAGGACCAAATTCGATAGCCACAGTTCTCTTTCCTGGGCTAATGAGGCCGTGCATACATCTTTGAAGGTAAAGTATATTCTTTTGCATTTCATGCTCGTACATGTAATTGTCGTATTTAACTGATTTCTTTTTTGTAGATCAATCTTATAGGCATGGAGCTCATGAAGAGGGTTTCTAACATGGAGCAAGAATAAAATACTGGCGTGCTGAAGTTGATAACTAGAAGGGGCAATATGAATGCTTAAGGCTCGACATGGAGGCCTTAGAGGAAGAAAAATGTACCTTAGAGCGGCAGATGAGAGTCATGGCAGCGGAGTTAGCAGTGGAGAAGGCTTTTTCTAACCAGGCGAACAAAGACAAGAACATTCTTGAGTCTTCATTTTCCGAGCAGTTTTCCCGTGCCTCAGAAGAAGCTAGGAGTTTAAAAGCCTTCATGGAGCAGAAAGAAGAGTATGCATGCGATCTTGTGCAGTCTCTGACCCAGACCCAAGAGGATCTTCGCAATACCTTGGAAAAAATTCAATTCTTGGAGAGGTTTGTTGAACATTTAAGGGTCTCCAAAGATGCTATTGAGGTTGAGAGGGACGGGCTGAGAGTTGAGATTATGATATGGGAGAATGATTACCAAGCTTTTGAGGAGGCAGCAGTTGTCGATGTCAGTTGGGCATATATGAATTCTCGCCTTGACACATTGACGGAAATGAGTCAAGAGGATTTCGACCTTAACGTGAAATGGCTAAAATTAAAGAAGCCATGGAGAAAGATCAACAAGGTCAGAATCTCTCTTCACCCGAAGGTGAGGCTCCTGCTGCTCAAGTCCCCTCATCTCCAGCTGTACTTGCTTCCTCTGCCAGGAAGAAGTTGATCCCCCTTCTAAAGACAATTAAGATGTTGGTTCCCCTTCTTTTTTTTATTTGATTGGTGGTTACCCCCAGCTCCATCGGGGGTAACTTTGCATCTTTTAAAGTCCTCAAATGACAACTTAGGGGCACGTTAATGTAAATACAATTATACGACTAAGTACAAATTTAATACTTAGTTTCTACTTAGCCGTTTTATCATATCAATGCAAAATATGACTTTTGTTACTGAATCTCCGTTCTACTCTTTAAATCTTTTGCATGCTTTATTTTTCGAGGTTTTAATTTTACCTCTGAGTTTTGCATATAGAATGCTTTAGATTACTCATACCTTTTCATAATAGGCACGGTATTATATAAAATGTGTGCCTTTTTCTAGTAGGCAAAATTTATGAAAGAGGCCCCTTTTTGATCGACACTTAATGAAGAAGACGTCTCAACTTCATAATGGTGTAATAATGCAATAGAGTGATAGGAATTTTCACATGTTTAAGAATGTTTCTGAGGAAAGCTTTTTTTTTGAACTTCCACAACATTTTACATGTGTTCGATTATCGTTTAAAACTTATGTTGCAACTGTTTTCTTTTAACAGATTTGATGTACACTTGTATTTCGTAATTGTTTTTCATATGTAACAGTTTTTTCGAGTTAATACAAGAGAACAACTGTTTTTCATTCGTAACAATTTTCAATGATCACGAGGAAATGTCTTTTCATCCGTAACTATTTTATTTGATAACAGTTTTACATGTGAGTACAAAGATTTTGTAACTGTTTTTAGTTACAACAACTTTTGAATGAGTACAATGATGATGATCTTTTATCCATAACTGTTTTTGGTTACATCAGTTTTCTTTTGAATAAGTACAAAGATGTGCATTTCTTCCTCGTAGCTAATATTTTGTCTTTCAACCTGAACATGTTCGAAGGTTTTTTGGATCAGGCTTTGTATTTGAGTCTTCGGCTCTTTCGATTCTTCTCGTATCACTTGACTTGTTGGGTAGATGGATCTTTAGGCTCGACTTTTGACTTTTTGATAGTCTTCTTTGCTTCGTCTTAGCCTTCCATACTGTATAGTCCTCCAAGTGTTTGAGCTTTGAAGCTTGAAATCTCGAGCACTTGACTATTCCTTCCTTGTGGCTCTTTTCCTGAAAAGGAAAAACATTCGGGACTCGAAGGTATATAGTTTTTAGATGATGGCTGGTTAACCCTTTAAAACTTCCATCAGAAAGTGTAATTGTAGATCGGGAATTCAGTTACTTCCTCGCGTCTTTGCAGGTCTAATATCATCATCAGGTGATTGGTTAGCTTTATGCCTATCATATAAAAATGTTTGTAAAGTTTTAAATGTTCAAAATAAAATCGAACGTGTGATACCTGACCGAGGGTATCAACTTCTTTTCCTTAGAAGTAGTACTTCTTCAAGTGGATGGCATTCCAACTTGTTGGTAGGATTCTGCCGTCCATAGCTTCCAGCTCGTAGGTGCCCTTCCCAACTATGCCTCGGACTTTGTAGAGTCCTTCCCAGTTTGGACTTAGCTTTCCTGCGCCTAATTCTTTCATTGATTGAAAGACTTTTTGATGACGAAGTCCCCAATCTTGAAGTACCTGAGATGAGATTTACGGTTGTAATAACGCTCTATGATTTGTTTTTTAGCTGCCATCCGTATTAGTGTTGTTTCTTTCCGTAGTTCGAGCAGGTCTAGATTGGTCCTCAATTCGTCGTCATTTGTTTCCTCCGTGGCTGTTGTAAACCTTATGCTTGGTTCGCCAATCTCCACATGTATTAAGGCTTCTGAGCCATAGACAAGTGCGAACAGAGTTTATCCCGTGGCTGTTATTGAAGTTGTTATGTATGCCCATAGTACCGCTGGTAACTCATCAGGCTAGTTTCCTTTGGCTTTATCTAGTCACTTATTTAGATTGTTGATGATGACTTTATTCGTTGACTCAGCTTGACCATTAGCCACGGGATGGTATGGCGTTGAAGTGATCCATTTGATTTGTCAGCTTTCGAAGAATTCTGTGATTTGCGAGCCTATGAATTGTGGGCCACTATCACACATGATCTCCTTTGGTATCCCAAAGCGGCATATTATGTTTCGCCATAAGAAGCTTTTAACTTCCTTTTCTCGCACCTGTTTGAACGCTTCTGCCTCTACCCATCTTGTAAAATAGTCGGTTAGCAGGAGCAAAAACCGTACATGTCCTTTAGTTGTAGGAAGAGGTCCCACTATGTCCATACCTCATTTCATGAAGGGCTATGAGGATATTATTGGATGCAATAATTCCGCTGGTCGATGCATGTCATTGGCAAACCTTTGGCATCTGTCGCATTTGGATACGAAGTTCTTGGCCTCTTCTTCCATCTTAGGTCAATAGTACCCAGCTCTAATTAGGGTTTTTACCAAGGATCTCGCCCCTGAGTGATTTCCACAATGTCCTTCATGGACTTCTTTCATCATGAACTCTGTTTGGTTAGGTCCGAGGCATTTTGCTCGAGGCCCTCCGAACATCTTGCGATATAACGAGTTGTGAATGAGGTAGTACCCTGCAACTTTGTAGCGAAGTGCTTGAGTTGTTTTCTTGTCTTCAGGTACGGTGCCATTCTGCAAAAAAAATTAAGATTTCGTTTCTCCAATCCCATGTTAAATTGTTGAAATTTACCTCATTTTTGTCCTGGTCGATCGCTGAATGGAATAGATGAACGACAATTGCATTGTATTTGTTTGATACTTCCGTGACTACTGTGAGGTTAGCTAATGCATCTGCTTCTGCATTTTCCTCTCTAGGTATTTGTATTACCTTCCATGTTTTGAATTGTCTCATGAGCTCTTGTTCCTTTTCCAGATATTGTTGCATCCGAATCTCTCGAGCGATGTAAGTCCCCTGCATCTGATTTACTACCAGTTCGAAGTCGCTTTTGATTACAATTTGCTCGATAGAAAGTTCTCGTGCGAGTTCTAGTCCTGCAATGACAGCTTCATACTCTGCTTCATTGTTAGTTATAGGATAAAATTTGATATCCTGTCGTGTCTTTTCACCTGTGGGTGATATTAAGACTATGCCTAAGCTGGCACCTTTTATATTGGAAGAACCATCGGTAAATAGGGTCCATAGACCCGGATTAGCACTGTTAAAGAGTTGTAACTCTTTTTTCAATTCAGGGACAATGCTATTACTAAAGTCAGCAACAAAATCAGCTAAGATCTGAGACTTGATTGCAGTCCTAGGCTGATATATTATTTCATGCTCACTTAATTCTATGGCCCACTTGGCTAATCTTCCTGATAGTTCTTGTTTATGCAGTATGTTTCTTAATGGATACGAGGTCACAACTGTGATTGGATGACATTGAAAGTATGGCCTTAATTTTCTAGATGCCATGATTAGAGCTAAGGCTAACTTTTCTAGATGTGGATATCTAGTTTCAGCATCTAGTAATGTCTTGTTTACATAATAAATAGGAGATTGTCTACCTTTATCCTACTTTACCAATACTGCAGTTACAGCAATTTCTGAGACGGCAGGGTAGACGTACAACCTCTCCCCCTCCTTTGGCTTTGATAGCAACAGAGGTTTTGATAGACAAGCCTTTAGGTCTTTGAGAGCCTGTCGACATTCTTCAGTCCATTCGAACCTATTTTGCTTTTTGCGAACTGCAAAGAATTTAAAACTTTTCTCGGAAGATTTGGAAATAAATCTTCCTAAGGCTGCAATTCTTCCCGTTAGTCTTTGAACTTCTTTTTTGTTTATAAGTACATCATGTATTTCTTCTATAGCTTTAATTTGATCAGGATTTACTTCTATTCCCCTGCTTGATACAAGGAAACCCAAGAATTTACCTGTTTCTACGCCAAAAGCGCATTTTTCTGGATTCAGCTTCATATTATACCTGCGTAAGATGTCAAAGGTAATAGAGAGGTGCTGGAAATGGTCTTCCGCCCGTGTTGATTTTACCAGCATGTCATCGATGTAAACTTCCATCATTTTTCCCAGATGTTCCTGGAACATCTGGTTCACTAGCCTTTGATAGGTGGCTCCAGCATTTTTTAAACCAAAAGGCATGACTTTATAACAATAAGTCCCCCTGTTTGTCATAAAGGAGGTTTTTTCCTCATCTGAGGGATCCATTTTAATCTGATTATAACCAGAATACGCATCTAGAAAGCTTAAAAATTCATGACCTACGGTGGCATCAATCATTTTAACTATATGTGGTAATGGGAATGAATCTTTGCGCATGCTTTGTTTAAGTCAGTATAATCTACGCATACTCTCCATTTGCCAATCTTTTTAGGTACTACCACAGTGTTAGCTAGCCAGTTAGGGTACGTTACCTTTCGTATCGAACCAATTTTCAAGAATTTCTATACCTCTTCGTCAATCACTTGGTTCTTGAATGGTCCTTGCTTTCTTTTCTTCTGATTAACAGGTATGAAGGATGGATCTTCATTTAGTTTATGAGTCATCCCTTCTGGTGGGACACCTGTCATATCTGAGTGGGACCACGCAAATAAATCTGCGTTAGCCTTTAAATAATCAATTAATTTACCTCTTCGACCGGGGCTTAGCCTCGTGCCTACATACACTTTCTATTCAGGTTTTGTTCAAACAATGGAACATCTTCAAGCTCTTCCGTAGTTGTTTTGATGTGCTCCTCTTCCTCCGGTTCATGAATGACGTCCGATTTGGAATCTGTTTGGTCAAAGGCTTTTTCCGTATTTGTTTGGCCGGTAACATCTGCCTGGGAGATTTTCATATCTTCTGATTCTTCTGTCTCTACTTTTTTGTTATAATGCACCACAGAACTTATATTTCTAAAGATTTGTTGATCTCTTATAATCTGTCTGATTCCCCATTCTGAAGGGAATTTTATTACCTGATGCAAGGTAGATGGTACAGCTTTCATGTCGTGGATCCAGGGCCTTTCCATGATTACGTTATAAGCCATGTCAGTATCAACGACTTGGAATTTGGTGTTTTTAATTACTCCCTTGCAATAAGCGCTACGTTCGATTTCTCCTTTGGTTATCAGCGCAGAGTTGTCAAATCCTGATTTGGCTCGTGCCTTTGGGATCACCTTATTTCCCAAGAGCATTTCTTCCATGACTCTTAGCAAGATAATGTTGACTGAACTACCTGGATCAATCAACACTCTTTTAATGTTAGTGTCATTAATGAGTAAGGATATTACCAGAGTATCGTTGCGGGGGAGCATTAATCCGTCGAAATCTGCATCATCAAAGGTTATATCATCTACGTACGGATTGTCTCGAACCCGCTTTCCATGTGTAACTGTGACCTTCAAGGCTAATTTGTAAACTGTTCTATTTACTTCCTCTCCTCCATGTATCATGTTGACGGTTCTTTTTTTAGATGGAGGCTTCGGGGGCTCCTGCATGTTCTTCATGTATGCATGTTTACCTTTATCGCTAAACAATTTTGTTAAATAGCCCTATTTCAATAATTATTCTATTTCACCTTGTAAAAACTTGCAATCTGCAGTCTTATGTCCATGATCATTATGGAATTCACACCAGAAATTTAGATTCCTTTTAGTTGGGTTTGACCGCATTTCTTTGGGCCATCATACCATATCACCCATATTTCTTAATATTGAAACAAGTTCAGGGGTACTTACAATTAAAGGTGTGATCCCCAATTTGTGCATTACCTCTAGGTCATTCATCTCGATCCTTTCTGGATCTAGATGAGGACGAGCCCGCATCTCTGCTTGGTGGTCTATAATCTGACATGGTATTTTCAAACCTGGGACGAGTTTCACGTCCCGATGGTCCCAAGTAAGGATCGTACCTATTTTTACCTGATCTCTTATCTGATTCGGAACATCTGGATCTGGTATGATATTCATCTTTCGAACGAGCAATGGTATCTTCTTCTATACGAAGTTTAGTACTGTACCAGTTATAAACATCGTTCCATGTTGTAGCTGGGAATTCTCTCAAGCTTTCTTTGAGTCTCCTCGTGGCATCTGAGCTTTTATCATTTAGATTACTTGCAAATGCCATGGCTTCCCAATTATCAGGCACCCTTGATAGTTGCATTCTTTCTCGTTGGAACCTATCTACAAATTCACAGAGTAGTTCCGTGTCTCCTTGCTTTATTTTAGATATGTCCTCCATTCTTTTCTTGACTCTTTGCGCATCGGAGTGTGCTTTTATGAAAGAATCTGCAAGCTCAGCAAAAGAATCGATAGAATTTTCAGCGAGAAGAGAATACCAGGTTAGGGCTCCTTTGGTAAGCATTTTTCCGAATTTTTTGACAAGGACTGATTCAATCTCTTGTTTTGTTAAGTCGTTGCCCTTTACTCCGGTGGTAAAAGCAGCTACGTGGTCCCGTGGGTCAGTTGTTCCGTTATACTTAGGAACATCAGGCATTTTAAACTTCTTGGGTATAGGCAAGGGTGTTGCGCTTGGTTTCCACGGTTGTTGAGAATATCTATCAACATCAATGCCTTTGATAACAGGTGGTAATCTAGGAATTTGCTCGATTCGATCGTTTTGTTCCTTCACCTGTTTCTGCAAGGTTAGTAGTAAATTTTGTAATTCAGAGTTATTAGTCATACCTGGCCTCGCTTCGAGAGATTCGTTAGGAGTGTCATCCCTTCCTGAGTTTACCAACCCATCCTGAGGAATTTCCACGGTGATAGTGTTATTGGGAGGTGGTGTCAGTGATGCAGGTGATGTCGCAGGTAATATCCTTGCAAATTCTTGCAAAGATTAGCCCTTATACTCTGCAATCATTTGCTTTACCCGATCTTGTTCTGCCGTTTGATCATTATTATCGTTGTTGTTATTGGATCTTTCTGTGGATTGCTCCATTGAACCACATGGGGTTCCTAAAGGTGATGGAATCGGGGTTCCATTTCTCTGTTGGTTGTTGTCGTTGGAGTTTGAAATAGTTTAGAGGATGCCTCTTGAAAAGCAAACAAAGATTATCAGAATTACCAGTAACGGAACCAATTTTCTTAACCAAAGAATTAGATCCTTTGACCAAAGATATTTTTAGGATGAACACGGGTTTCTGATAATCCAGGAAATAATAATAAATAAAAAGGAGTAAATAAATGGACAATAATATGATGCACAAAAAATTAAAATGTATTGTATTCATAGTTCAGACGTCATTACAAGTTATATTTTATTCCCTTATATAGGGAATTTCTTAATACAACGTCTACCTCTTACAATGATCGCTCATTAATGACTAATTATTACATTAATGGGTCATTACATAGAATGACCTTAATTGTTGCATGAAGGTTGTGTAACGCGTGAGTCATTAATTGAGGGTCTTTGAATCTGCCCGTAGCTTTGTCCGGATTCATTCTGACCGTGTCTCTTCCTTGTCTCAATCAGGTTGAGTTTCTCGTAGCTGATTACTCTGTAGGTTTATTGAGTCGTGTCTCTTTTCTTCGCACCTCTTTATAAAATCATGTCCAGATGTAATGTTTTCCTTGGTCCACGTAACCGGCTGAGTCATCAAGAATTATCATACATGTGAAACTCTTTTTTTATCAATACAACATCACTGCGTCAAGCAGGGCCACTATCTATGAATGTACCTGTGCAATAAAAATGCACAGCAAGTGTAGCATGTGTACGAAAAAAACGTGTACTTAGTAAGTATTCCACCTAACCTCGAAGAGGTAGTGACGAGAGGTCGAATTTGACACTTGCTAGAGGTCAATTTAATGCAATCAAGGGTGACACTAGGCATGAATATAATAAGCAATTTAATATGTTGTGATAGGAAATAGCGACTTCTTTCACTTTTAAGATTTCAAATCTTCGTTATTTCAATTTACAATTTATAATTCCCAGGCCCGTAAACAGGTATAAATCCCAGAAAGCACGCAGCAATTATCATGCACAAGAAATGCCAAGGGTCGAACTGTGCGGACTAACAATAATAAAATGTGCACTGCCGAAGGGTCGAATGGCTCGAACCATAGATGCATCTATTACCCAGCTCATGAATCGATCATTCGACGCGGTCATATATAAATAATAGAGTTACCCTGCTCGCGAATCATACATGCGACTCAGGTACTCATTAATACAGATATTCACACAATAAATTCACTTTTTTATCAGGAAAATAGTTACTCAAGGAAGTGATAAAATTCTCTTTAAATGGACACGAAGATGGTACTTAACTCCTTTCTGGAAATTCATTTGCCAAGTTCGATAAGGTTTAAATATTATAAATTTATCAGTAAAATTACAAGTATGGCAAATAAAACATGTTTTATCAGGAAAACAATTTTCCCAGGAAAATCAATTCTCTTTCTAGATAATTAAGGAATATAAACTTCAACCTTATTAGGTATTAAGCTATACTAATTCGATAATTTTAACGGCCTAATTTTATTAGCAAAATTAAAAGTACAACAAATAAAGCATGGTAGTGGGTCCTAGATTACCCAGACACAAGCATGATAGTAGCTACACACGGACTCCCGTCACCTCGTGCGTACGTAGCCCCTACAAATAGTAGCACATATTCGATTAGTTCACCTATGGGGACAATTCCCCCTCACAAGGATAGAAAGGAGACTTACCTCGCTCCGAAGATTCATAACCGACCTCCAAGCCCTTCCGATGACTCAAATTGATGCACAACGCCCCAAAGTTATCTATTAACGGGCAAACCAATGAAAATACACTCTACTACTTATAACAATTTAATTTATATATCCCAACTCCTCTCGGAAAGTTGACAAAATTACCCTCAGGCCCACGTGCCCGAATTCCGAAACTTTTCGAAGATAATGGTTACTCATAACCTCGCAAACTCAAATATATGATTTACTCTCAATCCCATGCCCAAATTCATGGTCAAAATTCAAAAATACACATTCTAGGTCTTTGTTCAAAAATCCCAAATTCCCACCAATTTCATGTCTAATCTATGTATAATCCAAGTGTTTTAACTCAAAGATGGGAAGAAATTACTTACCTAAAGTTGCTTGATGAATATCCTCCCTTGAAGCTCCCCAAAATTGCCACACCAAATGAAAATGGGAGAAGAATGGCCAAATTCCCGCTTAAAACACTTCACTGACCAGACGACCTTTCTATGCGATCACATCCCTCCAATCGCGATCGTATAAGCCAAGTCCCAGATGCCTCCAATAATGCACAATGTGATCGCACACTTTCCCCTACGAGGGCATAGGCCATAAATCCAATAGCCTTCAAAATGCACTGTGCGATCGCATACTACACCCTGCGATCGCATAAGCCAAAATCCAGCAGCCTCAAATTTTCCTTCTATGCGACTGCACTCCCCTACCTCCAATCGCATAAGCCAAATTCCAGTACTCCAATTTTTCCTTCTATGCGATAGCACTCCCCTACCTGGGATCGCAATGCACACCAGCTACACTAGAAAACAACAGCAGCAATTCACTCAAAATTGACCCGAACCCACCTCGGAACACACCTGAGGTCCCCCGAAACCCCGTGCAACCACACGACTCATTCCTATAGCATCCCACAGACTTACTCGAGGCCTCAAATCACATCAAACAATGCCAAAACCACAAATCGCACTCCAATTCGAGCTTTATGAACTTTGAAATTTCAAACTTCTACATTCGGTGCCGAAACCTATCAAATCACGTTCGATTGACCCCGAATTTTACAAACAAGTCACAATCAACATTACGGACCTGTTCCAACTTTCAGAATCGGCATCTGAACCTGATATCAAAATTTTTACTTCTGACGGATTTCTCAAAAACATTTAAATTTATATCTTTAGCCAAATGACTTCAAAATAACCTACGAACCTCTGAATTCACTTCCGATCGCGCTCCCAACTCCAGAATCACCATAAGAGTTATTCCTAGACTCGGAATCCCAAACGGACATCAATATCACTGAAATGCACTTCAACCCAGACTTATAAAATTCTTCTAACTGCTAACTTCCACAATATGCGACGAAACGCTCCCGGGTTATCCAAAACCCGATCCGAACATACGCCCAAGTCCGAAATCATCATACGAACGTGCTGGAACCTTCAAATCCTGATTCTGAGGTCGTTTACTCAAAATTCCAATCTTAGTCAATTCTTCCAACTTAAGGCTTCCGGAATGAGAATTTTCTTTCCAAGTTAACTCTAAACTTCTCGAAATTCAATTCCAACCACACCTACAAGTCATAATACCTGAAATGAAGCTGCTCATGGATTTAAACTGCTAAACGACGTGTTAGATATCAAAACGACTAGTCGGGTCGTTACATTCTCTTCTTTTTAAACATACGTTCATCCTCAAACGTGCTATGAACTGCTCCGGGGTTGTCTAAAATCACTGTTTAACACCTCGTGCACCTTCCCGTGCTACCACAACCCAGTTGAGTACACTTGCTCGAACAATTCTGAAGATATCCTCTTTTATTTAGGAAAATGGGCCTTAGAACTAGGTTCTCAACATCCGAAATCCTCTGCCATGTCTGTTTCCAATATATGAACATTGTACTAACTACCACACGATGTACCAGAACATGACTACATACCTTTGCTGAATTAGCACCATGCACCGCATAATTCATCACCTAACCACAATGACTTTCCCATAGCCAAAATTCCACGAACCTGATGCTCCCAATGCACCACATGACATATATATAGGTCCTGCCATAACGCTTACGATATCGACACAAAGGAGGAGATGTATAGAAATTCACAACCAACTGCAGAGTTAACCAACTACCAAATATCTCCTCTTGTCTAGAATCATCACCTCATTACCAACCAAATAATGGTATTTGTCCTTTAATATAGTCATATAATCTTATCGCACTGATCCCTGATCCAATAATCTCGTCTCTCCCAATATGAACTGCTCAAGCAACAAAGCACCCCAGACATGACCAAGAGTCTCACACAATGCCACAATGCGCCAGTAGGCCACAACTCGAATGCGATACATAAAGAAAATGAATTATGAAAGGAACTACTCAAGTCACGCAATTAATATGAACCTTCCTCCGAAAAGTGGGAAGCAAAACACAAGAAAATAGATATTGGTAACCTTACTCAACATCACGCTGTTGCGGCGTGCAACTCGATCCACACATGAAATTTACATAAGGAGATACACACCGAGCTAAATTCCTCATTACCACAAAATACTGAATGCCGGTCACAAGAACGCTAAGTGCATAATACCATCCTGGGAAGACTGATAGAGCCATATGCTACAAAACTCAAGAACAATTGAGGTGCTATATATATATTCTGAATCTCAAGAGTTATCCTACTCACACAACATGATCACTACGCGGAAATCTCAACACATAAGAAATTATCAAGTCGTTTCACAACTCACATGGCACAATCATAACATTACATGAAATGAAGGAAGGCGGAACAACATCCAATATACCAATACCCCTCCTTGAGGAGCACTATACTGAAATGAACACATGTGACTCATATAGAGCTCGTAATCATATTTGAACCCATTCACAACCCTCAAGTCGATTCTGCTCGCGCTGCACTAGACTGATAGCCTTACCTGGGTCCGTATTAACCCACTTCCTCTCATAATACGCAAGAACAACCATCATGGCCCTACAAGCATAAATCCTCAAATAAGCATATTACACCTCTTTATACTCAGTCCAAATATTCAATCCATTAAGTAAATACATGTCACATTCATACGATCATCCCGTGGTCACACTCCCATGACCTTCCACATAAGGTAGCAAGTCTGCACATCCACCACTGGCCGCACTAATTTTGTAAAACAAATCAAGAATCCCATAACTAGGATGCAAAGCCTCTTTCACCAAACACCGATCTCAAGTGACACTGAAGACAACACCAGCTTACTCTAAACATTCAAATCCCTTTTTCTTGCTCATCCGAGCTCATGACATCCTTGTTAACACTGAACCGCAATTTTGATCCTTACTTCCAGTTCCATACTACTTACAGCACCTGACATGCCAATATGAAATAGCATTAGAATTCCATCATAAGCCATGAACCACTAATAGGGTGAACACTTCATCATATAGAAACCTTTTACTTACCTCAATTCAAGAGAACCACCACAACACACGAGTGAATTCCCACAATCACAATACATGTAAATCCTTAAGTAGTAGTCTATACCACCATAATCCTTTCGGGATCTGCCCACCCATGACAGGCCATAGTGCTTGAATGATCCCAAATAAAATCTATCATGGCGACCGACAAGCCTCGCACATACTGTCACAAATCACATGCATAACTTAATCGCGCTGAAGGAGCTGATCACTGTCGTAAATATGCCATTTCAACCATGGCTAACAAATCTATTTTCTCCCAATTTATCCTTTACCCGACTTAGAAATAACAATTGCCTCATCTAAACATTGCGAAGTCCAATCCGCCATCCTCTTGAGCGACCTTATATCACGAGACCACATTGTCTCCAAACCATGAACTGTCTCATTCCCTCCTTTCTCACGCATTCACATCTTCGACTGATATACCCATCCTGGAAATCTTCCTACAAGTCCAGAGTCTATTTCTCTCATTCCTCCAATACCATATTGCAAGCCGAAAACATCATGGAACATTCCGGGCCTCCTATCACAACCTATTGCAAGGCCCAATCCTTATCCATACTGCGGACATGAAACCCTTAAGCACTGCATAATTAACTTTAAAATTCATTAAGACCACTATTGAGAGTCACCCACTCTGACTTGGCCCGAATACAATCAACTCCAAGACTCTTCTAGCACATGAACACCCTTTCAATGACGCACGTGACTGAGTCACTACCCTTATAACTCGCCTATGCATTAAGCATAAATTATGAATCCTCCAAATCCTAACCCTGGTCCAATAGGGCCAACTTTTGAACACATTGATCAAATCTCATACGCAATTACCATTTTACTCCTTCCCCTTAGCTGAAATAACTTGCCAATACGCCGATAATCCGCAACCCTATGAGAATATAATCCTACAACCCGTTCACAGGCAGTGGGAATCTCCCACTTAGCCCGAAGCTACTCCTTGCACCACTCTGGACCCCACCGAGATTCTTTATTCATTGCTGACATGATCTTGCTCAACCAACCTGCCAAATTCTTCTAAATCCTCATAGTATTCAATGAATACTATAATTCTCTAGCATCACTCTAATATTAGGCCTCCCACCGAATAGCCATTAGAATTCCTCGCAGAAACTTGCCAACCACACGACCGCTAACCTGATCACAGGAGATAACCCACCTGTGGAAATTACGTGCTGACATCCTCCCACGTTGCTGCACGGGGAACAATTCCTACAACCTCGATACTCTATCCTAAGCCTATTCTCATTCCCCAACTGCAACGGTCCGTTCACTCTTTATGGACATCAACTAAATGCGCGACGATATCTTCCAGTTCACCGCTACATAGAATCCTCCTTCAAGTCAAACATCCCTTATTTCTGTTACATCCAAATCTCCCATCGTATAATAGCCAACAATTCAAATTAAGCTCGTGGACCCAATCAGCATCCACTAAAATTCTCAAATCACTCCAAACTTCTCCTCAAGATGAGCATCTATCTTACCACAGACTTTATATGCTACGCTGCCCCTCTCCCACTTTAGTTAACTCGCTCATTTAAGCAACTACCTGACTTCCGTTTCTTACACCTGGTCTTTTAGAAATTTATCCGCCACCTGACACTTCTCACATGTCTTCCTTCATCGTATGCTGCCCAACTGCTGCCTCAATTCAATATCATTCTCTCTGGCTCTTAAACCAGTAGATCACCACAACTTTAAACCTTTTCGAAGATCATCTTTCTCGAATCTCCTACATTAAAAATACCTATTCAGTCCTGAACCACCACACACCACGATCTCTGACAACCGCTTCTTCAATATTACTTCACAACACTCTGACCCAATGCAACCGAAGAAGCCATAGAACCGGCGAACTTAACACCTTCTATTCTATCAAAGACAACGATACCACATCACAGGTAAAGATTCCACCTCACTTGAAAACACCAAGCCTGACTACTTTAGCAACCTGAACTTGATCATTCATAGTCCAATGGTCTTTCCTCTGCTGGAATAAAAATAATGAAATCTTGAAATCACGCTCTGAGAAGACCACTTTTCAAGTCATTCATTGCCCCAACATTTGGGCAAGCATCCTACCATCATATCAACACCGCGCGATAACTAATAGTAAGCATCATAACAACCTGAGCATAGCCTCAAAGCTCTCAGAAACACAATTACTGAGCTAAAACAACATAATATCCTCCCGCAGGGCAATGACAAAAGCCCCAATCAACTTCGCATGGAAAACATCACGCACCATATCCCTAGCACAATTACGATTCCTCAAATTCTCGATTTATAGCAAGCACTTCGCGACGTGTAAGATTGAGTAAGAAGAAACGTAGGAATAAGACTTAAAGGGAATCAAATCGCACGATGAGGAATCAAGAAGGGAAGTACTCCTAATAGCCCTGTAACCTCTTGAAGATAAGTACAGATGTCTCCGTACCGATCCGCAAGACTCTACTAGACTTACTCATGAATCGTGAAACCTAAGGGAACCTAGTGCTCTGATACCACGTTGTCACGACCCAAAATCTATTAAGGTCATGGTGGCGCCGAACCTCTTAATAATTAATAAAATCTTTATTTTAAAATTCTTGAAGTCATTCTTTTTTTTCATTTTCTTAAATAATAATTAACGAACTTCCACTGAGTAAACAATAATATCTTTAGAAAATTTAAATAGTGAATAAATCCCATAATTATCCCAGAACCCAGTGTCACAAGTGCATGAGCAAATTTTCTAGGAATTATACATATACTACAATACTTGTCTGGAGTACAAATTGGACAAGGAATTTAAAATAAATACAATACATCTGAGGAAGACTCTGCCGGCTGCGAATCGTCTCTGGATGGTTTAACTCGTCTAAGTCTCCAAGTCAGTCACATCACTGTGTCAAGCAGGGCCACCATCTATGAATGTACCTGTGCAATAAAAATGCACAGCAAGTGTAGCATGAGTACGAAAACAACGTGTACTCAGTAAGTATCCCGCCTAACCTCGAAGAGGTAGTGACGAGAGGTCGAATTTGACACTTGCTAGAGGTCAATTTAATGCAATTAAGGGTGACACTAGGCATGAATATAATAGGAAATTTAATATGTTGTGATAGGAAATAGCGACTTCTTTCACATTTAATATTTCAAATCTCCGTTATTTCAATTTACTATTTATAATTCCCAGGCCAGTAAACAGGTATAAATCACAGAAAGCATGCAGCAATTATCATGCGCAAGAAATGCCGAGGGTCGAACTGTGTGGACCAACAATAATAAAATGTGCACTGCTGAAGGGTCGAACGGCTCGAACCATAGATGCATCTATTACCCCGCTCATGAATCGATCATGTGACGCAGTCATATATAAATAATAGAGTTACCCAGCTCGCTAATCATACATGCGACTCAGGTACTCATAAATACAGATGTTCACACAATAAATTCACATTTTATCAAGAAAACAGTTACTCAAGTAAGTGATAAAATTCTCTTTTAATGGACACAAAGATGGTACTTAACTCCTTTCTGGAAATTCATTTGCCAAGTTCGATAAGGTTAAAATATTATAAATTTATCAGTAAGGTTACAAGTACGGCAAATAAAACATGCTTTATCAGGAAAACAATTATCCCAGGAAAATTAATTCTCTTTCTAGATGATTAAGTAAGATAAACTTCAATCTTCTTAGGTATTCAGCTACTAATTCGATAATTTTAACGGTCTAATTTTATCAGCAAAATTACAAGTACAACAAGTAAAGCATGCTAGTGGGTCCTTGCCACAGCCCGATTTCCCCTCTGAAGGCATCGAGACGGCACCTAGTCTCTACGACAAGGTAAGCCTAATTGCAGAAACACATACTAAATAAAAATAATAGAAATAAAGATGGAATAAGTGAGTCTACAATGAAACATCGCCATTTGGCGCATACAAAATACAGCTTTCCTAAAACCCGGAAGATAACTTTACTCACAAGCTCTGTCTCAAAATAGCTCTATACAACGAGAGAGAATCTACAGAAAAAAAATCTATCTAAATATGGAGTGGAAGGTGACTCGAAGGACTCTGCGGACACGGCAGAATTACCTTTCGGTCTCCTAAAAATTTGCTCCTCGGACCCCTAGCCACAAAACTGAGCGTTGGTACCTGGATCTGCACACGAAAAACATGTGCAGGAAAGGGCATGAGCAAACCACAAATTGGTACCCAGTAAGAGCCAAGCCTAACCCCAATCAAGTAGTGACGAGGTCAGGTTAAGGCTCTACTTGATTTTTTATAGTAAAAACAATTTAAAATTTGAAAATAGAGATATAATAAGCTGAGGCAAATCAATAGAAACAATAAGATATAAGGAAATGATAACAGGGAGCCCTAGGCTCAGCACAACATATATCACAATAACAATTATGCAATGCAGTACGAGGGAAAGCTCCCGGAATCTCGTTTGTATTCCCAATTTAAATATCCAATGCAGTACAGGGGGAAAGATCCCGGAATCTCATCCGTAGTCCCAATTTAAATATGTTATGCAGTACAGGGGGAAAGCTCATGGAATCTCGTTCATAGTCCCAATTTAAATATGCAATGCAGTGCAAATACAGGATACAATTTTTTTTTATTTAAAACAGTTCAGAAAAAATCACAAGCAGAAATATGGATAAAACTACCTAACATGGTACATATAGTAATAACTAGGGAAGATTCAAGTAAAACAGGTAGGCGTGCTATTTCTTAATCTAAACTACATAATCGATACATGAATCAGTGAAAATTGGAGTGGAAGGATTTAAGTCATGGAGGGAAAAATGAAGTTTTAGCAACAATGGCCCGTGTACGTACTCGTCATCTCACGCACACGACGCCTAATGAACATAAAACAGTATTGAAAATAGCCCAGGGGAAGTCTCCAACACAGAGTTAGGAAAGCCACTTACCTCGATTGCGCTACTCAACTCAAAGCCACGCTCTTGCCACGAGTATCCGACTCTGAATGGCACAAATCTATTCAATTCGATTGCATAAAGTAAGTATCACTTTAAGGAATCAAAATAGCTAATAAGTTCGAAGCTAATACGCGAAATTAGGAAAATCGCCCAAAAAGTCCCACGGGCCCACGTCTCGGAATCAAGTGAAATTTAAAAATTTATAACACACATTCACTCACAAACTCACATGAACAAGAATCATAGAAAATCGACGACAAAAATCCTATTAAATTCTGGAATTTTCTAATTAGGGAAATTTCTTCCCATTTGCATGATTTTTCACCTAAATCCCTTAATTGCATGGAACAAATGGCAATAGATTAATGATATACAAAGTGAATAGGATTAGGAATTGTTACCTATGAAGCTTATCCTCAAAACTCACTCCAAATCGCCTACACCCGAGCTCCAAATGATTTTAGAAGTTATGAAATTCAAGCCCTCGAATATGATATATCTGCCCAGCGATTTCCGCACCTGCGCCCCTTGGACTGCACCTGCGGAATATCCATCGCAGGTGCGAAAACCCACTAAAAGGCCCGGGGCCGCATCTGCGGCTCTGCACCTGCAGAAAACCAACCGCACCTGCGAGGACTGGGTGACTTGGCCAAGCCCGCACCTGCGAGCCCCTCGTCCGCACCTGCGGAAAGTCCATCACAGGTGCGAGACACCAGAACCAGCACTGGTTTAGCTATTCTTCCAAGTTCTAAATTCACCCATTGAGCATTTGAAACATCCCCGAGGCCCCCGGGGCCTCAACCAAACTTACCAACCAGTCCTAACACCTAACCCACACTTATTCAAGCCTCCAAAACAAATCACATAACACCAAAATCATCAATTATACATGGATTCAATCCTAAGAACTTATGACATTTCCAAATTCCACAACTGATGCCGAAACACCTCAAAACTAGTCCGAATGACCTCAAATTTTACACACAGGTCAAAAATGATACAACGGGACTACAGCCACTCTTGGAATTCCATTCCGAGCATGATATCAATATTCCACCTATCGGTCGAAATCGCCGAAATTCTAACTTTTGTCAATTCAAGCCTAAATCTACTATAGACCTCGAAAGCACATTCCGGACACACTCATAACTCCGAAATCACCCAACGGGGCTAACGGAGTCAATGGAATCCCATTCTGGACCCGTCTTCCCACAGTTCCAACTATGGTCCAATTTCTAAAGCTTAAACTTACATAGAAGAACTATGTGTCCAAAAACTCTTCGAATTTCACCACTCAATGTTCCAACAAGTCCCAAAATCAGAAATAGACATGGGGAAAACAGTTATTAGGGGATCGGGGCGCTAACTCTCAAAATGACCTACCAGGTCATTACATTCTCCCCCTCTTAAGAAAATTGTTCGTCCTCGAATGAGTATAGAGACATACTTGAAGTTGTGAATAGATGAGGGTACTGACTGCGCATATCCTGCTCGGTCTCCCAAGTCGCCTCCTCGACTGGCTGACCCCTCCACTGAACCTTTACTGACGCAATATCATTTGACCTGAGCTTTCTGACCTGTCTATCCAATATAGCTACTGGCTCCTCAACATATGTTAAATCCTGGTCCAACTGGACTGAACTAAAATCCAAAACATGAGTCGGGTCACCGTGATACTTTCGGAGCATGGAGACGTGGAATACCGAATGAACTCCTGCTAGGTTGGGAGGCAGGGCTAGCTCATAAGCAACATCCCCAACACGTCGCAACACCTCAAAAGGGCCAACAAATCTCGGACTCAGCTTACCCTTCTTCCCGAACCTCATGACGCCCTTCATAGGAGATACCCGAAGCAAAACCCAGTCACCAGCCATAAATGCCACATCACGAACCTTCCGGTCCGCATGACTCTTCTGCCTAGACTGAGCTGCGGGAAGTCTCTCCTGAATCACCTTCACCTTGTCCACGGCGTCCTGGACCAAATTTGTACCCAACAATCGGAACTCTCCCAGCTCAAACCATCCCACTGGGGACCGGCACCGTCTACCATATAAAGCCTCATACGGCGCCATCTAAATGCTGGACTAGTAGATGTTATTATAAGCAAACTCTGCAAGTGGAAAGTATCGGTCCCATGACCCTCCGAAATCCATCACACAGGCACGGAGAATATCCTCAAGAATCTGAATTGTGCGCTCGGAGTGCCCGTCCGTCTGAGGGTGAAAGGTTGTACTCAACTCTACCCTGATGCCTAGCTTCTACTGAACGGCTCTCCAGAACCGTGAAGTGAATTGTGTACCTCTATCTGAAATGACAGATATTGGAATACCGTGGAGGCGAACAATCTCCCTGATATAGATCTCCGCCAACCTCTCGGAGGAGTATGTAGTCAACACAGGAATGAAATGGGCTGACTTGGTCAGCCAATCCATAATCACCCAAATAGCCTGAACTTCTTCAAAGTCTGAGGATGTCCAACCACGAAGTCCACGGTAATCCACTCCCACTTCCACTCTGGGAGCTCAATCTGCTGAAGTAACCCTCCCGGTCTCTGATGCTCATATTTGACTTGCTGACAGTTGAGACACTTGGTCACAAACTCCACTATATCTTTTTACATCCTTCTCCACCAATAGTGTTGTCTCAAATCCTGGTACATCTTCGCGGTACCCGGATGAATGGAATACCGTGAGCTATGGGCCTCCTCAAGAATCAACTCGCGAAGCCCATCCACATTGGGCACACTGATCCGACCCTGCATCCTCTTCATACCGTCATCTCCTATAGTCACATCCCTAGTGTCACCTCACAGAACCGTGTCCTGAAGAACCAGAAGGTGGGGATCATCAAACTGGCACTCTCGAATGCAGTCGTAGAGAGAAGACCGAGCCACCACACAAGCTAAAACCCAGCAAGGCTCCAAAAGATTCAACCTCACAAACTGACTGGATAAGGACTGAATATCTAAGGCTAAGAACCTCTCAACTTTCGGAAGATATGCCAAACTCCCCAAACTCTTCGCCCGGAGACTCAAGGCGTTGGCCACCATATTGGCCTTCCTCGGGTGTTATAATATAGTGATGTCATAGTCCTTTATCAACTCCAACCATCTCCGCTGGCGCAAATTGAGGTCCTTCTGCTTGAATATGTGCTGCAAACTCCGGTGATCAGTGAAAATCTCACAGGGAACACCCTATAAATAATGATGACATATCTTCAGGGAGTGAAGTTTTGCTGCCAACTCGAGATCATGAACTGGATAGTTCTTCTCATACACCTTCAACTGTCTGGACGCGTAGGAAATCACCTTACCGTCATACATCAACACCGCTCCGAGGCCAATCCTCGAAGTATCACAATAGACAGTATAGGACCCTGAACCCGTAGGCAATACCAACAATGGAGCTGAAGTCAGGGCTGTCTTGAGCTTCTGAAAGCTCTCCTCAGTCCACCTGAACGGAGCACCCTTTTGAGTCAACCTGGTTATCAGTGCTACAATGGACGAAAAACCCTCCACAAAACGGCGATAATACCCAGCCTAACCAAGGAAACTGTGGATCTCCGTAGCTTATGTAGGTCTAGGCCAACTCTACACCGCCTCCACCTTCTTCGGATCTACCTTGATCCCATCCCAAGACACTATGTGGCCCAAGAATGCCACTGAGTCAAGCCAGAACTCACATTTAGAGAATTTAGCGTACAATCTCTTCTCCCTCAAAGTCTGAAGCACAGTCCTCAAATGTTGCTCACGATCTTCCCGTGATTGGGAATACACCAAGATGTCGTCAATAAACACAATGACGAAGGAATAAAGATAAGGCCGAAACACACTGTGCATCAAATGCATAAAAGTTGTTGGGCCATTGGTCAGCCCAAATGACATAACAAGAAAGTCATAGTGGCCATATCTGGTCTTGAAGGCAGTCTTCGAGATATCCGGCTCCTGAATCTTCAACTGATGATAGCTAGAACGCAAGTCAATCTTGGAGAACACCCGGGAACTATGTAGTTGGTCGAATAAATCATCAATATGAGGCAAGGGATAATTGTTCTTCACGGTGACCTTGTTCAACTACCGATAATCAATACACATACGCATAGAACCATCCTTTTTCTTCACAAATAATACTGGAGCACCCCAAGGTGATACACTGGGTCTAATGAAACCCTTACCAAGCAACACATGTAACTGCTGCTTCAACTCAGGAGGAGCCATACGGTAAGGAGGGATAGAAATGGCTGAGCGCCCGGCAACAAATCAATGCCAAAATCAATATCTCTGTCAGGCGGCATACCCGGAAGATCAGCTAGGAATACATTAGGAAAGTCCCTCACTACTGGAACTGACTCAACTGGAGAGGTATCAACACTGACATCTTTCACATAGGCCAAGTACGTGTCACACCCCTTCTCAACCATCTGCTGGGCCTTAAGGAATGAAATGACCATGCGGGGAGTATACTCTAAGGTATCCCTCCACTCAAATCTTGGAAAGCCTGGCATAGCCAGCGTCACGGTCTTAGCGTGACAATCAAGAATAGCATAATGGGGCGACAACCAGTCCATGCCCAAGATAACATCGAAATCTACCATGCTGAGTAATAATAATCAGCCCTGGTCTCAAAACCACTAAGAGAAATAAAACACGACCGATACACGGTCCACAACTAGAGAGTCTCCCACAAGAGTAGATACATAGATAAGGGAACTCAAAGAATCCCGAGATATCCTCAAATGTGGAGAAAAAAAACAAGACACATTTGAATACGTAGAGTCTGGATCAAATAACTGATGCATCCCTATGGAAGACAAGGACAATACCCGTGATGACTGATTCTGAAGCAACAACCTCGGAACAGGCTGGAAAGGCATAGTATCTAGACTGGCCTTCCCCTCTTGGGCGACCTCTACCTCCCCGACCCCCACCTCGAGCTGTCTGAGGAGGTGGAGTGGCAGCTGGGGCTGGAAAAATAGCTGGAGGACCCGACGGAGCACGTGGAGGCTGATAAGACTGTGGAGGCACACCCCTCCTGACCTTGGGGCAATCTCTAATCATGTGACGAGTGTCACCCACACTCAAAACAACCCCTCGGAGGACACTGAGGCTGAGACTGAATAGGAGTTGGCCTCCTGGGCTGGCCAGAAATAGCACCTCGAACTGGAGGCATACTGGATACTGGCGGTGCATACTAGAACTCCTGAGGTCTAGCAGGAGATGGAATACCACAAAGCCCCTACCGTGACGTGATGCTGGTGCACGAGCTCCTGAAAAATGGCCAGTCTCTCGAGACCTCTTGGCCTCCCTCTACTCTCCTGGCAATACTCACTGTCTGTTGGTAAGTGATATCCATCTCCAACTCTCTGGCCATACTGCTCCGAATACTAGGATGGAGTCCCTCAATGAAGCGGCAAACACGCTCTCTGACCGTGGCAACCAAGGATGGTGCATGCTGAGCTAACTCGCTGAAATAGACTACATACTCCGACACAGCTATAGTACCCTAGCGCAACTGCTCGAACTCTGCGCGCCAAGTATCCCTGAGGCTCTGAGGAACATACTCTCGTAGAAACATCTCTGAAAACTGAGTCCAAGAGAGTGAGGCTGCCTCGTCCGTACTACTCCTCTCATAAGCCCACCACCACTGATATGCCGCTCCCCTCAGCTGGAAAGCGGTGAAAGAAACCACATTGGTCTCCACAATGCCCATAGTGCGGAGAATACGATGACACTCCTCAATAAATCTCAAAGCGTCATCTGAAGCTAGTCCGCTAAAAGTAGGTGGGTGGTACTTCTTGTACCTCTCGAGTCTGAGCTGCTCGGCCTCAGAAGCAGCTGCCCTAGTATCATGCTGAACTGGAGCCGCTGGGGGCATAGGAATATACTCCGGGGCCTGATCAACTTGGCCCCTCTGATCAGGAGTGCGGGCTGCGGGAGTCTGTACCCCTCCCCCGACCTGAGATGTAGCGGGAGATATCGGAAATAGTCCAGAATGCGCTAGAGTACTGAACATACTCATGAACTGAGCGAAGGTCTCCTGCAAGGCTGGAGCAGCAATAGGGACCTCCTGTGCCGGCTCTCCCGCTGGGGCTTCCATAGGCTCCTCTGTCGTTGTTCTCGCCGGTGCTCGGGCTGCACCATGCGGTCGTCCTCTACCCGGTCGCGGCCTCTGGCGACTCTGGCAGGGGGCTCAGGTGCCTGGTCATCGGTCCTCCCAGTACGGGTCCTCACCATCTGTGGGAAAGAATATAATAGAAATTTAGAATTTTTGATGTTAATAACTCGCACAAAAAAAGGAAATCAAAGAAATATGATTGTTCCTAATAGTTACATAGCCTCCCGAAGATAGATACGGACGTCTCCACACCGATCCGCGAGACTCTAATAAATCGTCTTGTGACTCCTATGAACCTAGACGCTCTGATATCAACTTGTCACGACCCGATTTCCCCTCCGAAGGCATCATGACGGCACCTAGTCTCTACGACTAGGTAAGCCTAATTGTGAAAACACATACTAAATAAAAACAATAGAAATAAAGATGGAATAAGTGAGTCTACAATGAAACAACGCCACTTGGCGCATACAAAATATAACTTTTCCAAAACACGGAAGATTACTTTACTCAAAAGCTCTGTCTCAAAATATCTCTATACAACGAGAGATAATATGCAAAAAAAAAAAGAAATCTATCTAAATCTGGAGTGGAAGGTGACTCGAAGGA
This sequence comes from Nicotiana paniculata, assembly GCA_005239505.1. Lineage (NCBI taxonomy): Eukaryota > Viridiplantae > Streptophyta > Magnoliopsida > Solanales > Solanaceae > Nicotiana > Nicotiana paniculata. Next base: position 7,647 of record MDKI01011436.1, on the reverse strand, counting down.
CTCAACGGGCGTGGCAGAATTACCTTTCGGTCTCCTAAAAAGCTGTTGCTCGGACCCCTAGCCATGAAACTGAGCGTTGGTACCTGGATCTGCACACGAAAAATATGTGCAGGAAAGGGCATGAGTACACCACAAATTGGTACCCAGTAAGTGCCAGGCCTAACCCCAGTCAAGTAGTTACGAGGTCAAGTTAAGGCTCTACTGGATTTTTTATAGTAAAAACAGTTTAAAATTTGAACAGAGAGATATAATAAGCTGAGGCAAATCAGTAGAAACAATGAGCTATACGAAAATGATAAAATAGAGCCCTCTGCTCAGCACAACATATATCACAGTAGTAAGTATGCAATGTCGTACAGGGGGAAAGCTTTCGGAATCTCGTCCATAATCCCAATTTAAATATGCAATGCAGTACAGGGGGAAAGCTCCTGGAATCTCGTCCATAGTCCCAACTTAAATATTCTATGTAGTACAGGGGGAAAGCTCCCGGAAACTCGTCCGTAGTCCCAATTTAAATATGCTATGCAGTAAAGGGGGAAAGCTCCCGGAATCTAATCCGTATTCCCAACTTAAATATGCAATGCGGTGCAAATACAGGATACAAATTTTTTTTTATTTAAAACAGTTCAGGAAAAAACAAAGGCAAAAATATGGATAAAACTACCTAACATGGTACATATAGTAATAACTAGGGAAGATTCAAGTAAAACAGGTAGGCATGTTATTTCCTAATCTAAACTACATAATCGGTACATAAATTAGTGAAAATTGGAGTGCAAGGATTTAAGTCATGGAGGGAAAAATGAAGTTTTAGCAACAATGTCCTGTGTACATACTCATCACCTCACGCACACGGCGCCCAATCAACATAAAACAATATTGAAAATAGCCTAGGGGAAGTCCCCAACACAGAGTTAGCCAAGCCACTTACCTCGACTACGCTACTCAACTCAAAACCACGCTCTTTCCATGAGTATCCGATTCCGAATGGCCCAAATCTATTCAATTCGATTGCATAATGTAAATTTCACTTTAAGGAATCAAAATAGCTAATAAGTTCGAAGCTAATACGCGAAATTAGGAAAATCGCCCAAAAGGTCCCCCGGGCCCACGTCTCGGAATCGAGTGAAAGTTACAAATTTAGAACACCCATTCACTCACGAACTCACACGAACAAGAATCATCGAAAACTGACGACAAAAATCCTATTAAATTCTCGAATTTTCTAATTAGGGAATCTTCTTCCCATTTGCATGATTTTTCACCAAAGTCCCTTAATTGAATGGAAGAAATGGCCATAGGTTAATGATATACAAAGGAAATAGGATTAGGAATTGTTACCTATGAAGCTTATTCTCAAAACGCACTCCAAATCGCCTACACCCGAGCTCCAAATTAATTTAGAAGTTATGAAAATCAAGTCTTCAAATCTGATATATCTGCCCAGTGATTTCTGCACCTGCGCCCCTTGGACCACACCTGCGAAATATCCATCGTAGGTGCGAAAACCCACTAAAAGGCCTGGGGCCACACCTGCAGTCAATTGGCCACATCTGCGGATTTGCACCTGTGGAAAACCAACCGCACCTGCGAGGACTGGGTGACTTGGCCAAACCCGCACGTGCGAGCCCCTCGTCTCCACCTGCGTGTCCACACCTGCGGAAAGTCCATCGCATGTGCGAGACACCAGAACCAGCAATGGTTCAGCTGTTCTTCCAAATAAATCCACCCGTTGAGCATCCGAAACATCCCCGAGGCCCCCGGGGCCTCAACCAAACTTACTAACTAGTCCTAACACCTAATCCAAACTTAGTCGAGCCTCCAAAACACATCACATAACACCAAAATCATCAATTATACATGGATTCAAGCCTAAGAACTTATGAAATTTCCAAACTCCACAATTGATGCCGAAACACCTCAAAACTAGTCCGAATGACCTCAAATTTTACACACAGGTCACAAATGACACAATGGGCCTACAGCCACTCTCGAAATTCCATTCCGAGCTCGATATCAAAATTCCACCTATCGACCGAAATTGCCGAAATTCTAACTTTCGCTAATTCAAGCATAAATCTACTACATACCTCGAAAGAACATTCCGGACACGCTCCTAACCCCGAAATCACCCAACTGAGCTAAAAGAGTCGACGGAATCCCATCCTGGACCTGTCTTCCCACAGTTCCAATTATGGTTTGATTTCTAAATCTTAAACTCACATAGAAGGACTATGAGTCCAAAAACTCCCCGAATTTCACCACTCAATATTTCAACAAGTCCCAAAAACAGAAATAGACATAAGGAAAGTAGTTATTAGGGGATCGGGGTGCTAACTCTCAAAATAACATATCGGATCATTACAGTCCTAGACTACCCAGACAAGCATGATAGTAGCTACAAACGGACTCCTGTCACCTCGTGCATATATAGCCCCCACAAATAGCAGAACATATTTGATTAGTTCACCTATGGGGACAATTCCCAATCACAAGATTAGAAAGGAGACTTACCTCGCTCTGAAGATTCATAACCAGCCTCCAAGTCCTTCCGACGACTCAAATTGATGCACAACGCCCCAAAACTATCCAAATAACGGGAAAACCAATGAAAATATACTCTAATACTTATAACAATTTAATTTATATAAACCCAACTCCGCTCGAAAAGTTGACAAAATTACCCTCGGGTCCACGTGCCCGAATTCTGAAACTTTTCGATGATAATGGTTACCCATAACCTCGCAAACTCAAATAAATTATTTTCTCTCAATCCCATGGCCAAATTCATGGTCAAAATTCAAAAATACACATTCTAGGTCTTTGTTCAAAAATCTCAAATTCCCACCAATTTCATGTCTAGTCTATGTATAATCCACGTGTTATAACTCAAAGATGGGAAGAAATCACCTACCTAAAGTTTCTTGATGAAGATCCTATCTTGGAGCTCCCCAAAATCGCCACACCAAATGAAAATGGGAGATGAATGGCCAAATTCCCGTTTAAAACATTTCACTGACCAGACGACCCTTCTATGCGATCGCATAAGAAAAGTCCCTGCTGCCTCCAATAATGCACAATGCGATCACACACATTCCCCCGTAATCGCATATGCCAGAAATCCAACAACCTTCAAAATGCACTGTGCGATCGCATACTACACCCCGCGATCGCATAAGCCAAAATCCAGCAACCTCAAATTTTCCTTCTATGTGATCGCACTCCCCTACCTACGATCGCATAAGCCAAACTCCAATCCTCCAATTTTTCGTTCTATGCGATCGCACTCCCCTACCTTCGATCGCAATGCACACCAGCTGCACCAGAAAATAGCAGCAGCAATTCACTCAAAATTTACCTGAACCCACCCCGGAACACACCCGGGGCCCCCGGGACCCCGTCCAACCACACGACTCAGTCCCATAACATACCAAGGACTTGATCGAGGCCTCAAATCACATCAAACAACGCCAAAACCACAAATCGCACTCCAATTCGAGCTTTATGATCTTTGAAATTTCAAACTTCTACATTTGATACCGAAACCTATCAAATCACGCTGATTGACCCCGAATTTTGCACACAAGACAAAATCAACATTACGGACCTGTTCCAACTTTCGGAATCAGAATTCGACCCCGATATCAAAATTTGCACTTCCGGTCGGATTTCTCAAAAATCTTCAAATTTCTATCTTTAGCCAAATGACTTCAAAATAACCTACGGACCTCCGAATTTACTTTCGATCGCGCTCCCAACTCCAGAGATCACCATATGGAGCTATTCCCAGACTCGAAATCCCAAACGGACATCAATATCACTGAAATGCACTTCAACCTAGACTTATGAAATTCTTCTAAAATGCTAACTTCCACAATATGCTGAAATGCTCCCGGGTCATACAAAACCCGATCCGAACATACACCCAAGTCTGAAATAATCATACGAACCTGCTGGAACCTTCAAATCCTTATTCTGAGGTCGTTTACTCAAAATTCAAATCTTAGCACATGTGGCTCCCCTTCCGCAGGTGCGAGGCACCAGAACCAACAGCTTCAGCTATTAACTTAAGTCAAAAATCTTCTCGTTTGAGCATCTGAAACCCACCCGAGGCCCACGGCACCTCAACCAAAGCCACTCACCAGTTCTAGAACCTCATCCGAACTTATTCGAGCATTCAAAACACATCACGTAACACCAAAAACAAGAATTAAATATAATTTCAAGCCTAAGAACTTAGCAAATTTCCGAAATCCACAACGATTCTGAAACACGTCAAAACTAGTCCGATCGACCTCAAATTTGACACACATGTCACAAATGACACCACGAACCTACAATCACTCCCGATATTCCATTCCGAGTCCGGTATCAAAATTTCTCCTATCGGCCGAAATCGCCGAAATTCCAACTTTCGCCAATTCAATCTTAAATACACTACAGACCTCAAAAACACATTCCGGACGCGTTCCTAACCCCAAAATCACTCAACGAAGCTGCAGAGTCGATGGAATTCTATTCCGGATCCGTATTCATACAGATCTGACTACGGTCCGATTTCTAAAGCTTAAACTCATAGTTAGGGACTAACTGTCCCAAAACTCTCCGAATTCCATAACTAATCACTCCGGAAAGTCCCAATAGCAAAAAAAAAGCGGGGAAAGAATTTATTAGGGTATCGGGGTTCTAACTCTCAAAATGATTGACCGGGTCGTTACAATGTTGAATCGCACAAATCCGGGATCAGTGACTAAGCTACATAAATCAGAGGACGGATGCTTTATATACGTGTATGTAGCATTGTACGCTTCTATAAGGGGTGTGGTCGTTGATGGTAGCTTTCTAAAATCAACATACAAGGGAACAGTGATTACAACATGTACACAAGATGCATCAGGTTAGTTTTTATTTCTCTTAGAACTTTCTATCAGATTATGATATTTTTTTGTACAATGGCTAGACACAAATAAATGAAAATGATTACATCATGCTCATAACTATAGCTATTTTTCTTTCTAGATTGGACTTCAAAGCCAATTGCCAATCATTGTTTTCTAATTTTGACTCCATTAGCATGGTGGATAAAGTGGACAAATACAGATAATGTTGATATAAAATATTAAATTTTATTGTATAGTTAGATTGCTGGTATGGTTATTCATGAATTATCCCCGTGGCTAAACTAATACAAAACTAGTATATATCCTGAATTTTTAATATTTCTCCATATTTAGCCAATATATTTTTGTTGTTTTTATAGAACAAATGTGTACTAATGGTTGTATATATTATGTGGAAGGATTTATACGTAGGTAAAATCTTACCACTTGCATATGTTGTTGTCGACTTAGAAAATGATGCGTCTTGGCAATGGTTCTTTGAGTGTTTTAAGGGAACGTGCGGGATAAGACAGGGAATGTGCATCATGTCTGATAGACATGAAAGTATATTGCGCACAGCTACAGTTTTCTATCCAGGAGTACCTCACTGTGTCTATATTTTCTATCTTTGGGATAACATAAAATTGAAATACAAGAGGATCCAAGCTCAGCTTTAGGGTGTATTCTTCCAAATGGCTAAGGCGTACACAGTAGAATAATTTAATCGACTCATGGATGACGTGGAAAACATTGACAAAGGGGTGAATAATTCATGTATATAACAAAATGTTGCAGCAAAAATTGTTATCATCGGTCATATCCTACATTGTTATGAATATAATACCTTCAATTTCGTCGAACTAGGACATCGACGTTTTCCCCCTTATCTGCCCTTCTCTTTTTTGATTGCACAACCAAAGAAGCATTATGCCCTATGTGCTTCTTTTTTCTAGAAACAACTTTGGTATTCTTAGGATCTTCCGCGACTCCATCGCCAGTTTCGGACCTGATCATTGAATTAGTAGAAGTTGAACAACTTTTTCCGACTGATTTTGGAGTTGCATGTTTCATATTCACATTGGAATCCTCAAAATCATCATCCATAAGCTCCAACGGATTTCATTTATTCATTGTATTATGTATTTGTTTACTCTGTGTTTTCTTTGAAACAAAAAGAGCAAAGGTATGTTTCACCATGATCACCAACAAATAAGTAAAACTTTATTTCATCAAGAATGATAGTGCAAGAAGGCAAAGAGAGAAAACTAGTTAATTTTCACTGAGAGATATAACGTAAGAGATAAGTTAAACAGAGACATAAATTGATAGGACTTTTTTTTTGGATGAGTACGTATATTTACAGAATCTTTCTATAATCCCTCAATTTATGTAATTTAAAATCAAGATCCCTATAATTTTGCATAGGTAATTATGTGGCTAAAAAAAGTAAATAAAATAAAGACGGCGGTTAAAATAATTTACAAATAGAGAATAAGTTTATTTTAATTTATATGTAATATGGGCAGCTAGTCCAGTTAAATCTTCTATTTTATTTTGTTGGGCGATTTGCAGCCATACCCTACATAGCAGCCACCTTTTAACCTATACCCTATTTTAAAAATTATTGATTTGGTAGCCAGCTGACAAAAAATCCGCACTAATATGACCATTCTACCCCTGACATAACATATAAAAATCACGCACCTCCGTCTCTTCTCATATTTGAATCACGCACAAAACACCCCGTCCCTTCTCATATTTGAATCACGCACAAAACACTTCACCGATCCTCCTCCATCACTCCGTCTCTTCTCAGATCCCCTCTCCCAAACCAGAAATTTGAACCAGACTCAAATTCAAAAATTCAAATTGTAAGTTTTTGAATCTGACTGATGTTCATGATACCTGAGATGCTGTAGTTTTGGACTGCATAACATGTTGTAATTTTTGCTAAAGTTTTGATTTATTTAGAAAAAATTTAGGGTGAATTTTTTGCTTTATTTGCTAAACAATTTATTTATTTATTTGCTAAACTTCAGCACTAATAATATGCTTAAGTTATGTACTGTGTTCTATAATTTTTTGATGAGTTTTTTCAAAAAAAATTTCTTTACTTAAGGTATTTTTTGACTTTATAGAAAAATAATATTAAAAAAAGCGCAGAAAAACATTCAAAGCATCTTGTGCTGAAGTTTTTTAGATCATTTGATAATACTTCAGCATATTCAGATGCTGAAGTTTTCTCTTGGATATAATAGTTTTGTCATGACCTTTTCCAAAAATCTCAGCACAATATGCTGAAGTTTTTTAGTTCATTTGCTAATACTTCAGCACTGAATGTGCTGAAGTTTTTCTCCTGGATACAATAGTTTTATCATGACCTTTTCCAAAAACCTCAGCACAAATATGTTGAAGTTTTTTAGTTCAATTTCTAATACTTCAGCACTGAGTGTGCTGAACTTTTTCTCCTGGATACAATAGTTTTGTCATGACCTTTTCCAAAAACCTCAGCACAAATATGCTGAAGTTTTTTAGTTTATTTTCTAATACTTCAGCACTGAATGTGCTGAAGTTTTTCTCCTGGATGCAATAGTTTTATCATGACCTTTTCCAAAAACCTCAGCACAAATATGCTGAAGTTTTTTAGTTCATTTTCTAATACTTCAGCTCTAAATGTGCTGAAGTTTTTCTCCTGGATACAATAGATTTTTCATGAAAAACCTCAGCACAAATATGCTGAAGTTTTTTAGTTTATTTTCTAATACTT